>JAJEJO010048961.1:0-185506 GCA_020662805.1 Glaucomys volans | reverse complement strand
GGGGGAGGAAGTTGTTGGTGCCTTTTTAGGGGAGGGGGGAGTGGGAACCTCTTTGGCGGCTGTATTTGCTGGGGCCTTTTTGGGAGAGGGAAGAGTCACAGCTGGGGGAGTAGGGACCCCTTTGGGGGATGGGGTTACTGTGATCTCTTTGGGGGAGGGAGGAGTCTCAACTGGGGGAGTTGGGACCCCTTTGGGGGATGGGGTTACTGTCACATCTTTGGGAGATGGAGTTCTTGGTGCTTTTTTTGAGGGAGAAGTCACAGATTGGGGAGTGGGGACTCCTTTGGGGGATGGTGTCTTTTTTTTGTGGATAGGAGAAACAGCTGGGGCAGTGGGGGCCTCTTTGGGAGAGGGAGGAGCATCAGATGGCAGGGTGGGGGCCCCTTTGGAGGATGAAGTTGGTGTCGTTTTTGGGGAAGGAGGAGTCACAGCTGGGGCAGTTGTTGGTATCTTTTTGGGGGAGGGGGGAGTCAGAGTTGGAGTAATGGGAGCCTCTTTGGGGAAGGGAGGAGTCTTAGCTGGGGTAGTGGGGACCCCACTGGGGGCCAGAGTTGCCTGTGCCTTTTTGGGAGTGGGAGAAGTCTCTGCTGCGGGAGTGGGAGTCCTTTTAGGGGATAGGTCTGCTGGGGCCTCTTTGGGGGAGGGAAGAGACAGAGTTGGGGGAATAGAGGTCTCTTTGGGAGTGGGTGAAAGCTTGTTGGTTAGTGAGCCTTTAGGGCCTTGAAAAGAAATACTGGTCTCTGGAAGAAAGGAAGCTTCAACTGGAGAAACAGAAGATAGATTTCCAGCAAGAACATCAGGGCTTGGAGAACCCTTCTTAGTTAGAGGTCTTTTAGTCTGAGGAGATGGTGAGTCAGCTATGTACGTTATACTTCCTTTGGAAGATGCAGAATCACTGGGGTCCTCATTTGGGCACACAGGAGAAGCTAAAGGTGCCAATGATGAGGTCTGAGAAACACCATCAACTTTCTTTGCAGAGGACAGAGCAATCCCAGCTGGGGGAAGAGTGGGAAAGGGCACAGACTTGGGAATTTCAGGAGCCAGCGCCAATGCTACTGTAGAAGCAGAAACATTCTCAGAGGATAAAGTCATAGCTGGAGCCACGGGGCAACTTTCAGAGGCCAGAGAAACCAAAGGTAAAGTGGTAAGAGTTGAAGTGTCCTTCTTAGTTGGGTAACTTTTAGGAGCCACCCCCACATGATCAATACTTTCTAAGGGAGACGTAGCCACTGCTGGAGCAGTGATAGAACTTTGGAGAAGGGGATTAACAAGGCCTGGGCTTATAGAAGGACCCATCTTGACTACAGAGGTCAGAGAAGAAGCTGCCTCAACTACAGGGAGAGGCCCTACAGGGCTTTTCTTTGCTATAGTGGTTTCAGGAGGAATCATCTCCAAAGATGATGTGCCTTGGGGAAAAGAGGAAATTTTAGGGGCCGAAAGGGCCAAAGGTAGTGGAGTAGGGTCTTCCTTGGGGGAGAATTCTGTCTGGGCTGGAGATAAAAGAGCTGGCAGAGGACAGACTGGTACACCCAGAGTAGTTGCTATCTGAGAAGTAGGAAGCTCTTTTTGAGCCACAGGTGACATAACTAAGGCAGTAGAAGTTGGTTCTTTACTACTGGTGAGACCTGATGAAATTGGAGGAGACACAGTAGCAGCTTCCTCAAAGGTAGCAGGTGCTGCAGAAATCATAGAGGGGTTAGTAATCAGAAGTGGGGTAGTTCCAACAGAAGAGACAGGAGTTTCTTTCAAGTCTGTTCCTGGAGAGGCAAGTATCTGAGTCCCCAAAGGCTGATGAGTGGCATCAGGAGAATCTTTAAGAATGAGCAAGGCTGTAGGAGATAATGAAGTAGTAATAGCTACATTTGGAAAGCCAGAAGGGTAGGAGGTCATGCCAGTCACTGTAGAGGGGCCTTTGTCAACAGACAGATCCAGAGAGGAAGCTGGAGACCTTACTGGAAGAGCACTCGCAGTACCAGTAACCAGCTCATTTCTGGAAGGAAGGGGAGGAATTACAGACCTCTCAGATGGATAAGAGGTCCCCACGGAAGAATGATCTAAAGAAAAGGTATTCACTGCAGGATTCGCCAGTGTACTAGGACCTGCTTGACCTAAAGGTTGGAGAGAAGAACCCAAAGAACTCTGATGTAAAGGTGCAAGATGAGAGCCCAAAGAACTAGGGAAAACTGGTGGGATGCTGGGAGCCACAGTTTGAGAAGAGGACACTGCAGGAATAGACTGGGTTGAAAGTGATAAAGTAGCAGGTGAACTAACAGGCTCCTTCAGGCTGAGGCTTAATGGATTTTGTGGGATCAGAGCTGAGGAAATGGGGATATCTTTAATCTGGGAAGTAATGGCAGAGGGAGTAATGGATGGTGTCAGAGGAGAGGAGGTTACTCCAGATTGAACAGAGACCAAAGGATTTACAACATGGGAAGGAACAGCACTGATTATACCTGGAGGACCTGAACTTGGGGTAGTAGTTTTTGGATTAGGGAGTAACTGAGAGGGAACCTGAATAGGAGAGGGTTTTGGAGGAGTAATGGGAGTTGCGAGAGATGTCACTGGCCCTGACTCAGCCACAGCAACTGATGGAGGTGAGGCAACAGGGTTAGGTGGAAAAGCAGAACTCTTCTGAACTGAGTGGGGAGCCAATGCAACGAGGGCCAAGGGAGTTGAAGGGGAATGGGCACCTTTCAGAGTTGGCCCTATCATGGGAGAGGCCAGAGCTAAGGCAGCCGGAGAGATGGGAGGCCCTATTAGGTGTGGTAGGAAGGTTGGGGTGTGAGGTAGAGTTTCCAAAGGCACAGCAGTTCCAGAGGATGGCTGGGGAAAAGGAGCTTCAAAAGGGGTTGAAGCAATAGTAGAGGGAGAAGGAAATGGGGGAGGCTGGTTAGCAACTGCTACCGGGCATTGTGGAGGGGCAAGGGAGCAAGGAGGGGTAAGGGTAGGTCTAGACTGCCCTAAGGAAGCAGTGACATTCAAGGCTGAAGGCATAGGAAGCACAGCTGGAGAAAAGCAAAAAGAGATAAAGAAGGAAAAGAAAAAAAAAAGTGAGTTATGCAGCCCAATTTGGTACAACATGCCTCACAGGAAACAATGGAGTTTTAAATCTGAGAATGAAAGTCACCACACAGGATTAGACAACAGTGACAAGCAACACCAAAATTCCCCCAAACATTTCAGTGGTAAAGTTGAACACATCCTTCTCATATTCCATACTTTCTAAGTTCTACCAAAATAAATCAACAATTTCAAGATTGGAAAACAGTTAAATAGTAGCCTATCTCTAACTAGGGAACAGAGGCTCAGGAGTGGGTTGGGAACAACATACTTTCTATCCGTTCCCAGTTGTGCCTTTCCCTTTCCTCCTGAAATGGAAGCTCACTCCCAAGTCTTTTCTCACAGCCAACGAAATTATCACTGGAACAGCGGTGCTACCATGTCTACATGTCTACCCAAGGATCATGAACTGAAATGCACTGAAAACTGGAATGAGGACGGCTGTGGGCAGGCAGTATTAATGATGGGGACTCAGCTGAATGAGAGAAAAAGTTTTTTTGTTTTTTTTTAAAACAACATTTCCACTAGGCCAAGAAAATGATCACTGTTACAATAGTTTTAGGAAGAGGGTACCTGGCATAATTCAGCTCTATCAAAGTGGAAACTCTTCAGCCCCTTACCTCCTTATGCCTCAGTTTACTTACTCAACAAAACCAGAACAAAAAACCCAGCCACAAATGGGATGGACTTCATATTCTACCCTTCCTCAGTAATGTTAGCTCTTTAGACATCAATCCAAGATGAATTAGACCTCCAGGGAGAGCGCTTAGTCACTAGGGTAGGGACTATATTATGAAATTCTAACCCAGCTTGTTAAACCAGACTGTGGTGCTATTTTGGAAGGCGAGCTGTAGAGTGAAAATAATACAACAGATCCCTACCTCTTAATCTGAACAAGTACTCTTATTCTGTCTGGTCTATTCTGTCAAAATAGACCAATATTTGGCACTATTATAAAACTAAGTGAGAAGTTTTCCAGAGGAGGAAAAAAATACCATGTATGTCATTTAGGAATAATATCAAATTAGATCAACAAATGCTCAATGCCTAAAAGGGAGTGTGAAAATGCGGGGGGGAAGGAGCCCATAGTATCCAAATTCACAATCCAACCAATTAATCTTTTTTAGTTCTTATAGTATCTGACTATGTAGTTAAAGTCAGGTGGCTCAGGAGAACTGGTATATCAAAGTCCTATGATTACAGTAAAAATACTTTCGAAAGAGTTGGCGATATAGCTGAGTAGAGTGCTTGCCTTGCAAGCTCAAGGCCTTGGGTTCAATCTCCAGCACCAAAAAACCAAAAAACAAAACCCAAAAAACTTTCAAACACATTAACAAGAATTTAAAACATGGAATATCTTTTTTTCTTACTGAACCTCAAGATGGGATAAGGCCCAAATAACTTGCTTTGCCACCATAACCAATTTCCTGCATTAGCTTATTCATTCATTCTAATAGACTAATTATAGTTACAGAAAAAATTCTGAGATTTATCAGAGGTACTCAATATTATACACTTTGTGTACCAACTTGGTCTAAACAAAAATGTTTAACAGCACTAATGATTACGTTAGAAGTTGAGTTTTGATGTTTGGAACCAGAATATTCTAAATTTATCCGAATTTCAGTCTCCATGTTTGAAAAATTAAGTGGTTCAATGAGACTGAGACACTGTCTAAAGTCTTATTTAGCAATGAAACTACAGGATCTTTAGAGACCAGTCCTTTATCATCGCATTTCATAAATTTCTTGTGAAGGATTTCCTATTGCTCATTCCTGGCTGAGGGCCCCCATCCCTTTTCTTTTCTAGCAGCTGTATTAATCCCTTCAGCTGCTAAAATCAGACAGGTGGGGAAGAAGAACCTCAGGGTTTTTTTTAACTACAAACTTTAACTCCAAAAAAGATGGAAGAAATTGCCCTTGACGGATGGTATTAAAAAATGAATTTACTACTAAAAAAACAGGATAGAGGTTATCAACATAAGATTCCCTCAATTTAGTTTGCACAACTGACTCAGCAAGACATCATTTTACATCTTCTCATTGCTTCCTCTCAAGTTCTCTAGAGATGTGTTTTAAATGGAATTAAAAACTTGCCTTCACATTAGATTCTACACCCATTAATTTCAATAATGAAGATCAAAGAGAGGATTTATTTCAATTTTGGGTTCCAGACAATGGCCCTGGAACTATTTTAGCATTCAACAAATATCTCAGCATCAACCCGTAAAACAAGTTAAACCAAACTAGGCTTCTGAGGCTTGGTAGGACATATTTACCACCAGCACATACCTCATTCAGACATGTGATGAAGGCACAATGCCAAGCTCTGCTATCTAAAACCTTGATGTAACTTGCTGGCTGGAACCACAAAAGCTCAGGTCTCCTTGGCCTGTGTGTCATGCAGTTCTAATAGGCAAGAATCATTGATCCCCCTCCCCACTCAATCTTCCCAGGAGGTGGCAGTTCTACAGCACAGCTGCTTTTTAGGCAGCTGAAGTAATTCATAAAGTAGGCTAGGGAATTTTAACTGTTGGTAAAACTGAAAGATACTGACTTTATTCTTGCTCCCTAAATAAGTCCCTCCAGAATTACAAGTTCTCCTTTCTGGTAAAGCTGCAACCCCACCTTTTTGAAAGCAAATTAGGCAGAGGTATATTTCTTTTTTGTCACTTTACCCACCAAATGGCCTTAGAGTCAACTTAATTAACAGCAACGGAGATATAGGAACCTACCTGTCTCGGCTTGGGGCTGTGGCAACTCCTGCTCTGTAGCAGGGACGGTTTCTGTGGCTTCACCGGGCATTTCTGAAGGAAGGGAATAAAAAAAGGAGGCTTGAATTGACAGAGATGTACTTGCCCAACCCGGGGTCAACTATTAAGAACTCTCTGGAGGGTTGTTAAGTGGGGGAAAAAAATCATGAAGATGTCTAGGGATAACCCTCCCCAAAGTGGCTGAGAATTAATTGGGAAATGTGACCCTCAGATATCCACAAAGCGAATCACCTCACTGAGTATGCTAACCAGAAAGCAGACGTCCCAGTGCTCAGGATTCGTTGTATTCCACTCTTGATCCCACAAGGCCAGCAATCACCTCTGCATTCTCAACCCAAGAGAAAACCTCAGATACCTTGTGCCCTCTCCCCTCTTTAACATTCACGCTACCTGGGCTGGCCCTCCACCCCACTCGCCAGGACTCTCTTCTGACGACTTCTGAGAGGAGACGAAAGAGGATACCTTAAGTCCCAACACTCCCTTGTCACAGTAAGAATGGTGTTGAGGGTTCTAAGGCTGTGACCCCTTAACCTCCTCTGGATTCCTGCGAAGCGGTTCCCAACAACAGACGCACTCAGCCTTTGCCCCCAGTACTACTGTGACTCCTATGTCCCTCCATACTCGGGCTCTGGCCCTGCCCGTAGGGCCCTTAAGCCCCGTTTTTCCCAGGACACCGACTAGACCCCCTTTTGTCCGGAGACCCAGGGACGAGTAGGAACCCTGTGGCCATATAAAGACTTCAACTCTCCTTAACTCTAAATCCCCCGGGCAGCTTAGTCCGCGAGAAAGGAGGATGGCGGCGGATAGAGTAGCGGCGCAGACAACACTTACTGTGCGGAGAACGCGGGACCAAGATGGCGGCAGAAAGAGACCGAGCTAGAGCGTGACCCACGCCTGTTGCAGAAGGAAGTCTGGCGCGGAGGGGGCGGGGCCACGATCCGATTCCGGGTCAGGAGCGGTTGGAAGCCACTTCCTTATCCAGTGACCCTGCCGGCTGTTCCCAGGGCGGGGGTGGTGACGAGGTCTAAATAAGGGTAAGAATTCAGAACCGGACACACAGGCCTGGCAAGGAGCTGTCGCATGTAGCCAGGCAGCCCTGGAAGCGCGCCCCTTCCTTTCCCGCGAGCAATTTTGCTTCCCGAAGGTAAACCTTGGAGAAGCAAGCCCCGCCCACAGGTCCGCAAAGTAGCGACAGCAGTTTAAGATTTCCCCTATTGAGATACAGGAAAATGCGACATTAATTAAGAGCGAACGTCAGAGGTTGTGTTGACACCATTGGATACCCAATTCTTTTTTGCTTGCTATTTTGGGCATTTCTTAGCTATTCTGAAACTCGTTCATTCTAAGGGCCGGGATCCCACGTTATGAATCCATGCTCTGTGCAGTGTTCTTGAGAAGTAGAATGTAAAACCAATGCTTTGTTAATGTAAAGGCTACTTAACTCCCATACCATTTTCTGAGCTCTAAAAAAAGGTCTGACCAAATGCAAACCTGAATCATCCAAATCAGCTAATCCTATTGTTCTAATGGCTTGAAGACGATTATGACTGACTTTTAAGAGACGCAGTAATATTTTAAAACGGGGGAGAGAAGGAGAGGCGAGCAACCTCTTTCCCTCTAGGCAGGGTTGTGCATACCTGTAATCCCAGCGGGACAGGAGGATCAGAAACAATTTGAGACCGGCATGGGCAACTGGTGAGACCCTGTCTCAAAATAAGGGTGGGAGAGCGCCCCTGCGTTCACTGTCCAGTACTGGAAAGAAATAAAGCTCTTAAAGCTGCTTTAAAGTCTGAGATTACTGGGCACAGTGGGGCAAAAACCAAGCAAGGAAAAAAAAAAGAAAAGTGTATGTGCCTATAATCTTTTTTTTTTTTTTAAACATCGTCCTAAATCATTTTTTTCCAAAAATAATTGGGATTTAACTTAGCTCATTTCTACTTTACAATGGTGTAATCCCAATGACTGGGGAGCCTAAGGCAGGAAGATCGCAAATTTCAGGCTATCCTCAGCAATTTAGTGAAACCCTGTCTAAAAAATAAAAAGGGTTGGGGTTGTAGATCAGTGGCAGAGTGACCCTGGGTTCAATTATCTAGTACCCGACCCAAAACCTTTACCATAGGGCTGGGGCTGTGGCTCAGTAGTAGAGCACATGCCTAGCACTTGTGAGGATCCCTGGGTCTGATCCTCAGCACCACATAAAGATAAATGAATAAAAGGAATAAAAATAGAAAACAAAACCAAACCAAAAAACCTCTACATTGTGAATGAGGATTACAATTAGTGGCCCAGGATTAACCAAGATAGCAGAATTTACCAGGAATGGACAATTTGGAAAATCTCAGGAGAGGCTATTGTAGAGTGATTAAGAACACTCTATCAGACTTTTTCTTTTTTTTTTTTTAGTAGTGCTGGGGATTGAACTCAGGGCCTTGTTTGTGAGGCAAGCACTCTACCAACTGAGCTATATCCCCAGCCCAGTCAGACTTTTTTTTTTTTGGAACCAGGGATTTAACTCAGGGGCACTCCACCACTGAGCCACATCCCCAGCTGTTTTGTATTTTATTTAGAGACAGGGTCTCACTGAGTTGCTTAGAGCCTTGCTAAGTTGTTGAGGCTGGCTTTGAACTCATGATCCTCCTGACTCAGCCTCCCGAGTCCCTTGGATTACAGGCGTGCGCCACCAGTCAAGACTTTTTTGATCTCATCTGGCCCGTTTGCTTGTTTCTTCATCTGTATAATGGGGCTAATAGTAGCTACCTCACAGAATTGTTAGGAAGACTGAATATATTCACATTACTTAAAAGTTAGTTTTTATTATTACTGTTAAAATTGTGGATAGAATTTCTATCTAAATAAGTACTTGATCTGGAAGGTTTTCAGTGTAGTCCATTTACCTTCAGAAAAAAAGGGTGAAAAATGGCCAATTATCTCCTTAGGCAAAACTACATATCGACTATTGCCCTTTTTACCTTAACAAGTCCACAGATTTTTAAAAATACCTTTATTTGGGTTGGAGTTGTGGCTCAGTGGTAGAATGCTCGCCTGGCATGTATGAGGCCCTGTGTTCGATACTCAGCACCACATATAAATAAATAAAAGATCCATTGACAACTAAAAAATATTTAAAAAAACCCCCTTTATTTATATGTGGTGCTGATCGAACCCAATGCCTCACAGGTGGTAGGCAAGTGCTCTACCACTGAGCCACAATCCCATGGGACTTTTTTTTTTTTTTTTAATATTTTTATTAGTTGTTGATGAACCTTTATTTGTATGCGGTGCTGAGAATCAAACCCAGTTCCTTACACATGCTCGGCAGTGCTCTACCATTGAGTCACAATCCTAGCCCCAAGCATGTGGACTTTTAAAAAACTTTCTGTTCTAACAAATCACCAAGGAAGGATCTACTTTTTCTTTATAAATTGGCAAGTTTAAGAGTTTAGAAGCTGTTTCTGTACCTTTGGTTTCTACACTTCTATCAATGGATTGGTAAATCATTAGGAAGTCAGTAGTATTTGATCATGTTTCTGTTCCCTTCATGAACCAAACATTTGTTCTTTTTAAAAATTTGTTCTTTTTTTGGGGGGGGGTATTGGGGATTGAACCCAGGGACACTCGACCACTGAGCCACATCCCCAGCCCTATTTTGCATTTTATTTAGAGACAGGGTCTCACTGAGTTGCTTAGGGCCTCACTAAGTTGCTGAGGCTGGCTTTGAACTCGCGATGCCTCAGCCTCCCAAGTGCTGGGATTACAGGCGTGCGCCACCACGCCCGACTAAAAAATTTGTTCTTTTGATTAACATTTATTCTTTTTAATGAGAAGTGTCCTGTAATTAATAATTTTATGGGCTAGTATACCAGCTTTTATCCAAGGGCTTTAATATTAAAGCATTTAAATACTTTACTGAAGACATTTATAAAACCATAATGGAAGCTTAACATGTCTCTTATTGAAAGCACAATATTGCCTGTCTACTTCTTTTTCTTTTGTTTTGTACTGGGGATTGAACCCTTGGGCACTTTGCCACTGAGCCATATCCCCAGCTCCTTTTATTTTGTGACAGGCTCTCCTGAAGTTCTTGAAGCTGGCCTTGAGTTTGTAATCCTCCTGCCTCATTCTCCCCAGTAGCTGGAATTATAGGTGTGTGCATTGTGCCCATTGTATCCAGGAATTTTAACTGACTGGCTGTTTTTAGAATTGAAGATTGAATGATCCATAATGCACAGACACTCAAACGAGGAATTGTGCATAAGTCTTTTAATATTTTAAAAAGTAAATATTAAATATCTTAAAAAGAGGAAGAAATACAGAGCATTTCAGTTGACTCCACTATACAGTCTGTTTTACATAAACCAGAAGAAAAAAGAAGATGACTACACTGGAAACAATGTTAAAGGAAATGTAAGAACATTATCATGACATCATAGGAAGCATCAGCCTGACAGCTTGCTTTTCAATGTTTCTTAGAAGATAGAATATAAGCTAGAACTATTGTGTAGGATTCCTTGTAAAACCAGGCAAGAGAAATCTGATACTTTAGAAACCATCACATAAAACATAAAACTTTTAAAGTTTAAGTACCTAGATATATCCACATGTTTTGACAATTACAACAGGTGTTTAAAATTTTGGCCAGGTGTGGTGGCGCACGCCTGTAATCCCAGCATCTGGGAGGCTAAGGCAGGAGAATCACAAGTTCAAAGCCAGCCTCAGCAACTTAGCGAGGCCCTAAGCAACCTAGTGAGACCCTGTCTCTAAATAAAATACAAAATAGGGCTGGGGATGTGGCTCAGTAGTGGAGTGCCCCTGGGGGTTCGATCCCCAGTACCAAAAAATAAAATAAATAATTCTCCTGGTGCTTAACACAGAGCCCTCTTCTTAAAAAAAAAAAAAAAAAAAAAAATTGGTAGTTGTAGATGGACAGATGGACAGCATGCCTTTATTGTATTTATTTACTTTTTTTTTTTTTTTTTTGGTACTGGGGATTGAACCCAGGGGCACTCCACCACTGAGCCACAACCCCAGTCCTATTTTGTATTTTATTTAGAGACAGGGTCTCACTGAGTTGCTAAGGGCCTCGCTAAGTTGCTGAGGCTGGCTTTGAACTCTCGATCCTCCTGCCTTAGCCTCCCAAGTGCTGGGATTACAGGTGTGCGCCACCGTGCCTGGCTGTATTTGTTTATTTTTATGTAGTGTTAAGGATGGAATCTAGTGCCTCACACATGCTAGGCAAGCACTCTGCCACTGAGACTACAGCACTCGCGCCACAACAGGTTTTTTTTTTTTAATTAAAAAAAAATTTTTTGCAGTTGTAGATGGACACAATACTTTTATTTTATTTATTTATGTGGCCAAACTCCATGCCTCACAAATGCCAGGCAAGAGCGCTACCACTGAGCCACAACCCCAGCCCCCACAACAGGTTTTATTTATTATTTGGTACTAAGGATTGAACCCAGGAGTGCTTACCCACTGAGCCACAACCCCCAGGCCTTTATATTTTCATTTTGAGGCAGGGTCTTTCTGAGTTACTTAGGGGCTTGCTAAATTGCTGAGGCTGGCCTTGAACTTGGAATCATCCTGCCTCAGCCTCCCAAGTCCTTATGATTACAGGCTTGTACCACCATGTACAGCTACAAGTTTTTATATTGGTGAAGTTAATTGCTCATTCTAATTTTGTTCTTTATGATAGTCTAATTCAATTGCTCTCTAAGGGAAAAAGTAGGAGCTACAATTCCCAATAGTTGTAGAAAATACTTTACTTGGCCTAATAATGTTTGTCTAATAACTCCTACCTTTTGAATTGAAGTTTTTGTAGGTTTAAATGCTCAGTTTAAAATAATTTTTAAAAAGGCAACATCAATAAAAATATAAACAAAATTAGGAAGTGACTGAACATATATTCTAGGTATAATTAACAAGTGTCTATGACTTAAGGACAAAGTTGTCATTTCCCTCAAAATATGGACGTAATATCCAATAAGATGAAATTAAAATCCAATGTATACGTGCTCTACCACTGAGCTACAATCCCAGCCCCAGTCCAACATATACTACTTCTCACTTACCACTCCATATGGCAACTGGTAGAACTATTTGTGTCAGAAGCTTTGGAATTATCTTTGTATAATATTAAATTTTACAAAATTATCTCCTTTTCACTTATCCATTGCTTTAAGCTTCTTTCAGGAACTTTTGGTCTTTTTGGTGGCCTCGGGAAATCTTTTCAACATGAATTATTTATCAAGAAAAGGAAATTCTGTGAGCATTAAGACACATACATGGTTCTGCCTTATTTATTAAATGACTCTTGAAGTATTTGATCCTTGCTTGCAGGTAGATGATATCCACATTTGTTTGAGGGGAGATGTTATCTTCAGAAAGCTTTTTGTAAATCTAAAATAGAACAGATTTTTATCAGAGGACAGTAAAGGAAAATAAAACCCATTTATTTTCACATTCTGACTTGCTTCATGCTCCTATTAAATTCACATCATGCATAAAGATTTGTTTTCACATTTGCTGAAGTCCACATTATAGGCTGAACCAGTATGCAATGAGAATATAAAGGGCTTAATTGAAGGCCAGTTGGAATGGCACATTCAACAAGGCTTTTTCAAGGGCTTTTTCAGTCATCACTGTTCATTCTACAAGCACATATTTGAGTATCTTCTATGAGTAAAACATTACCTTAGGTACTATTTAATTAAACCAATACACATTTAATTAAGTGGAGACTAGGGGTGTGGCTTAGTGATAAGAGCACTTGGGTTCAGTCCCCTAATACCCCTCCCCCCAAAAAAAAAACTGAGGTGGAAAAGGATTTTATATTCATTCTCCTGAATGGTCGCTCTGCTTTCTTCCTTTTGGCTTATATACTGTGAAGTGTCTCCTGTTCAAAGAACTTCTCATTTAATATTACTTCCTCTTTGTACCTCCTTCTAGTTACTGTGTCCAACAGGATTTTATCAGTACCCTAATCATTTGATAATTGATAATCTCCTTGAAACTTTTCCCCTGGCTTCCATGACATTTCCATCTTTCATCTCCCCACTTCCAAATCATTTCCGAGTCTCAAGGATGGTTAAAGTATTTGTACTTTTTGAGAACTGTCATAAATGCCAATAGCCTATCTGGTCTCTCAGACTCAATTTTATCCCTGATCATCTCTCCAGATTTATTCTTTTAGCTAGAACTATAAATCATGGCACTCTCTTACTCAGAAGCCTTTTAATAACTTGCCTGTTTGTACTGAATTAAGCCCAAATTCCTAAGTCTGAAATTCAAATGTTTTTACTTTGGCTTGAACCTGAGTCTTCGGATTTATATCCCTTCCGAACATTTTTTTTTTCCTCCCAAATTAGCTGTACTATGCTATCCTACCTCTGCCTGTGCTTTTGTGTTCCTTCAAGATTGACCAAACCTGGGCCAGGCATAGTGGTGCATGCCTATAAATTCCAGCTATGTAGGAGGCTGAGGTAGGAGTATTACAAATTTGAGGCCAGCCTGAGCAATTTGGTGAGACCCTGTCTCAAAATCAAATAAAAAGGGTTGGGGCTGGGTGTGGTGGCGCACGCCTATAATCCCAGCACTTGGGAGGCTGAGGCAGGAGGATCGAGAGTTCAAAGCCAGCCTCAGCAACAGCGAGGCCCTAAGCAACTCAGTGAGACCCTGTCTCTAAATAAAATACAAAATAGGGCTGGGAATGTGATTCAGTGGTCGAGTGCCCCTGGGTTCAATTCCCAGTACAAAACAAACAAACAAACAAACAAACACCACAAAAAACAAAAACAAAGGGTTGGATATACAGCTTAGTGGCAGAGCACCCTTTGGTTCAATCCCCAGTATGTTAAAAAGGGGAAAAAACCAAAACTCTGGGCTGGGCGTGTGTAGCTTAGTGTTAGAGCACAAAGCCCATACTCTGATTTTTCTTCAAATTGTATAAATCTTTCACCTTTTCTTGGAGTTCTTGCCTAGCATGTACAAGGTCTCAAGTTTGATTCCCAGCAATTCCAAAACAAAACAGAAACCAAAACAACTCCACCAAAAACCAAAACAAACCAACAAAAACACCCTTTGCCTTTTCCTAATGATGTACCCTTATCAAATCTCTGCCTGTGAAATTTCCTATTCATACCTCAAGAAATGGTATATTGACATTGAGGATTAGAATATTTACTTATTTCTGCCAGGTGTGGTGGTACACGCCTATAATCCCAGTGGCTTGGGAGGCTGAGGCAGGAGGACCTTGAGTTCAGAGCCAACCTCAGCAACTGTGAGGTGGTAAACAACTCAGTGAGACCCTGTCTCTAAATAAAATAAAAAAAGGTCTGGGGATGTGGCTCAGTGTTTGAGTGCCCCTGAGTTCAATCCTTCCCCCACAAAAGAGAATATTTATTTATTTATTTTTGTGGTACTAGAAATTGAACCCAGAGATTCACAGATGGTAGGTAAGTATGCTACCACTGATCTACACTCCCACTCTAAGGATTAGAATTCTCAGAAAAGCTCATTGAAAGGAGTTCAAATGCCATCTTTTTCATATGAATTGTCAGACCTGAATCAGATCAATGACTCTTAGCAATCTTGTATTGCTTTCTTTCTTTTTTTTTTTTTGTGGTGCTGGGGATTGAACCCAGGGCCTTGTGCTTGCAAGGCAGGCACTCTACCAACTGAGCTATATCCCCAGCCCTATTGCTTTCTTTTGTACCAACTCTTCTTAAGGGCACAGAAGCATGATATGGAGTTAATCTTGTATAATTCATCTTTGTGTCCATCATAGAACTGACACATAGAAAATGTTTAATAAAACTGGGTGCAAGCCGGGTGTGGTGGCGCACGCCTGTAATCCAAGCGACTTGGGAGGCTGAGTCAGGAGGATCCTGAGTTCAAAGCCAGCCTCAGCAACTTAGCGAGGCCCTAAGCAACTCAGTGAGACCCTGCTCCAAATAAAATACAAAAAAATAGGGCTGGGGATGTGGCTCAGTGGCCAAGTGTCCCTGAGTTCAATCCCTGGTTCAAAAAAAAAAAAAACAAAACTGGGTGCAACAGTGCATGCCTGTAATCCCAAAGACTCAGGAGGTTTAGGAAGGAAGATCATAAGTTTGAGGCTAGCCTCAGCAACTTAGTGGGGCCCTTAGAAATTTAGTAAGATCCTGTCTCAAAATAAAAAGGGCTGATGACGTAGCTCAAAAAATAAAACTGTTCAGGTGCCGGAGTGCATGCCTATAATCCCTGCGACTTGGGAGGCTGAGGCAGGAGGATTGTGAGTTCAAAGTCAACCTGAGCAACTTAGACCATATCTCGAAATAAACTTAAAAGGGGATTCAGGTAAAGCACCTCTGGGTTCAATCCTTAGTACCAAAAAAAAAAAAAAAAAAAAAGTGTTTTATAAATACATGTTGAACCAAATTAAGGAACCTCAATTTTTAAAAACAATAAGGATATGTAAGAATTTTTTTTTTTGGTACTGGGGATTGAACCCAAGGGGCACTCCACCAATGAGCCACATCCCCAGCCCTATTTTGTATTTTATTTAGAGACAGGGTCTCACTGAGTTGCTTAGGGCCTCACTAAGTTGCTGAGGCTGGCTTTGAACTCGTGATCCTCCTGCCTCAGCCTCCTAAGTGCTGGGATTACAGACATGCACCACCGTTCCCGGCTGACATGTAAAAATTTATTAGTAAATTTCTTCAGGGTGTAGAGACACAGACCTGCAATCCCAGTGAATTGGGAGGCTGAGGCAAGAGGATTCCAAGTTCAAGACCAGGCTTAACAATTTAGTGAGACACTGTCTCAAATAAAAAACAAAAAGCACTGGGGTTGTAGCTCAGTAGCAAATGCCCCTGGGTTTGCTTGCTAGTAACAAAAATAAGAATTTTTAAAAATTAAAATTTTGGGGGAGGGCAAAGACTGGAGCTCAATATTGCTCATTTGCTGAATGCTTTATACTACTCACACCAAGATTTAAATAAAAGGGAAAAACATCGTCTTACCACTCTTCTTGAGAAGTTCTCCTTTTCGGGATTTATCCAGATTTTCAAGAAACTGTTCAAATACTTTCACATAAGGTGCTAGACTTGTCTTCTTATAATCTAAATTATGAAATACAGGTCAGAATTAGCACGTTGGCAGCAAGAATAACATGAAAATTTAAGTTTTTTTTTTTTTTTTTGTGGTGCTGGGGGTTGAACCCAGGGCCTTGTGCTTGGAAGGCAAGCACCCTACCAACTGAGCTATATTCCCAGCCCTAAAATTTAAGTTTTTTATAAGAATTCTCTTGTTTTTTTTTTTTTTTTTTTTGTACTGGGATTAATTCAGGAGCATTTTACCACTGAGTTACGTCCCCAGTCCTTTTTTATTTTGAGACAGGGTCTCACTAAATTGCTGAGGCTGGCCTTAAACTTGGGATCCTCCTTCATCAGCTTCCTGAGCTGCTGGGATTACAGGCATATACAAATGCATCAAGCAAGCTCTTGTAAGAATTCTCTAGAGCTAGGGTAGAGCTCAGTGGTGGAGTGTTTGCATAGCTCAGGCTTTGATATCTTAAAACAAACAAAAAACAGACAATATTCAATTTAAGAAATTTTGTTAAAGTAATATATGCATATTATTTTAAAAAGTGAGTAAAACAGTAGTTAACAGCTTTTTTTATGGGAAAATTAGAAGACTCCTGCCCTAATTCCGACCTTCTTATCTTCTTGAGTGGCAATGACTTTTTTTTTTTTTTTTTTTTTTTGTGGAACCAATTGAACTCAGGGACACTCGGCCACTGAGCCACATCCCCAGCCCTATTTTGTATTTTATTTAGAGACAGGGTCTCACTGAGTTGCTTAGGGCCTCACTAAGTTGCTGAGGCTGGCTTTGAACTCACGATCCTCCTGCCCAAGTCGGTTGGATTACAGGCGTGCGCCCGGCTCTGGCAATGACTTTTAATAAGTAAATACTTCCATTCTTATTCACCAATCTGAGGCCATTTTTTTCCTCACTCTGGAAGTTTTTTTTGGGGGGTGCAGTGAGGCCCCAAAGCGCTTACTTCATTCTCAGTATTCTAAACTTTTAAAATGATATGCCTTTGTGTAGGTTGTTTTCATTTGACTGTGCTAAACCCTTTCAGTAAAGGGCTCATTTCTGGAATGTTTTCCTATATAATTGTGATAACTTCTTCTTTCTTGTTTTGTTTTCTTTCTAAAACTCCCATAGACAGACATGAATCCCTAATTTTATCTTCCAATTTTCCTTATCTTTTTCCTTCTTCTTTTTTTTTTTTTTTTTGGTACTGGCAATGGAACCTAGGAGCATTCTACCACTGACCCACATCCCCAGTCCTTTTAATTAATTAATTAATTAATTTTTTTGAACCAGGGATTGAACTCAGGGACACTTGGCCACTGAGCCACATCCCCAGTCCTATTTTGTATTTTATTTAGAGACAGGGTCTCACTGAGTTGCTTAGGGCCTCACTAAGTTACTGAGGCTGGCTTTGAACTCGCGATCCTCCTGACTCAGCCTCCCAAGTCGCTTGGATTACAGGTGTGCGCCACCGCGCCCAGCCTTTTAATTTATTTTGAGACAGGATTTCACAAAGTTGCAGAGGCTGACCTGGAACTTGTGATCCCTTGCCTCAGCCTCCTGAATTGAACTGATGGAATTACATAGGAGTGCACCACTATACCTGGCTCTACCACATTTTTTTTTTGTACTACTTTCTGGGAAGTCTCCCTGACTTTTCCAACTTGTTTATTAACTTTCTATTTTCATGATTGATTTCTTTTGCTTTTTTGGGGGGGACCAGAGATTGAACCCAGGGACACTTAACCACTGAGCCATATCTCCAGCCCTTTTTTATATTTTATTAGAGACATAGTCTCGCTAAGTTGCTGAGGCTGGGTTTGAACTTGTGATCTTCCTACCTCAGCCTCCCAAGTTGCTGGAATTACAGGCGTGCACTACCACGCCCGGCTTCATGATTGATTTCTAAGAGCTTTTTCTTGTTCTCTGAGTGTTTCTTTTTCATAGCATTCTTTTTATTTTTTTAAACGTCCTTCTTTTTTTTAATTTTTTAAAAAAATTTATTTAATTTTGATTTATTGAACACAAATGGAGTACAGCTATTGTTTCTCTGGTTGTACACAAAGTAGAGTCACACCATCTGTGCATTCATACATGTACACAGGGCAATGATGTCTGTCTCATTCTGTTATTATTCTTACCCCCCCACCCCAACCCCACCCCTCCCTTCCCTCTATGCTATCTATCCTTCCTCCATTCTTACCACCCTTCCACCCCACATTATGCATCATCGTTCACTTAAAAATATGGAACGCTTCACGAATTTGTGTGTCATTCTTGCGCAGGGGCCATGCTAATCTTCTCTGTATCGTTCCAATTTTAGTATATGTGCTGCCGAAGTGAGCACTTTTTCATAGTGTTCTGATCTTATTCATGGATATACTACCATAATGTTTTTTTTTGTGGTACTGGGGCTTGAACCTTGGGCCTTTTGCATGCTAGGCAAACAATCTACCACTCAGGTATGCCTTCAGCCTTTTTTGTTTGTTTGTTTGTTTGTTTGTTTTTTTTGAACCAGGGATTGAACTCAGGGACACTCGGCCACTAAGCCACATCCCCAGCCCTATTTTTTATTTTATTTAGAGACAGAGTCTCACTGAGTTGCTAAGGGCCTCACTAAGTTGCTGAGGCTGGCTTTGAACTTGCGATCCTCCTGACTTAGCCTCCCAAGTCGCTGGGATTACAGGTGTGCGCCACCACAGTTGGCTCTGCCTTCAGCCTTTTAAAAATTAAACTAATCAATTGATTTTGGTACCAGGGATTGAACTCAGAGGTGCTTTTTATATCCCCATCCCTTTTTATTTTTGGCACTGGGGATTGAACCCAGGGGCACTCAACCCCTAAGCCACATCCCTAGCCAGTGTGCCTGGCTTTAAATTTAATTTTTATTTATTTTGGGTACTGGGGATTGAGCTCAGGGGCCCTCAACCACTGAACCACATCCCCAGCCCTATTTTGTATTTTATTTAAAGATAGGGTCTGAGTTGCCTAGTGCCTCGCTTTTGTTGAGTTAATTTTATTTTGATACAGGGTCTCACAAATTGCCTGGTCTGGCCTCAAACTTGTGATCTTTGGGTGACTCAGCCTTTAGGGTAGCTGGTATCCCAGGTGTGTGACACTGCACCATACTTGGCTTCCTTTATAACTTGCATTTTCTGTTTTCCCTCAGTTGCCTTTTCTAGTTATTCTTGTTTTTCATGTTGGAGACTTTGTTCAAATATTTTAAACAGCATACTTATAAATACTCTACAAATATTAACAGTTCTGTTTTGGTATTATGTCAAAGCTGGAATAGATGAAGGAATATTGATCTTGGATTCTGACAGAAGGGTAGCAACCACCAATGGGTCAATGAGAGATCACAGATCTGGAATGTTCAGTATAGATGTCACCAATCACATCTGGCTAATAAAAAAAAATTAAGTAAAAAATTCAGCTTCCTAGTCACACTATCCACATCTTAAGTGCTCAAAAGCCACATGTGGCTAGTGACTACCATATTGGGTAGTAAAAATATGTACCATTTCCATTATCACAGAAAGTGCCATTGGAGGGGTTGGGGATGTGGCTCAGTGGTAGAGTGCTTGCCTAACGTGCACAAGGGGCTGGTTTCAATTCCCTAGCATCATTAAAAAAAAAAAAAAAAAAAAAAAAAGGTGTCATTGGATTCTTTTGCTAGAGAGCACCTTTTAGGTGTTAGTGTAGATTTGACTTCCATTAAGGAAGGTTCAGAAATTTCTCAGCTTATTAAAATTCTTGAATATATAATTCAATCAACAGTTTAGACATATATCTATCATGAAACCCATTTGGATATATCAAAAACAAAAGAACAAAAGCATGGCATATATAGTACGTATTAAATAAGTAGCTGTTGAATCTAAAAGACAGATTCAAATGGTTATCAACACCAACTGATAATTTAATCTTAAAATATGGATTCTGGCATTTAAAAATTGCTTAGTAAATGAACCAAACTGGACTCAATAGCACCCCTTGGGCAACTAATGAAGAAACACTCCTATAACATGTTAGTGAGCTAATTTCAGGATTAACACTGACAAACTCTGGTCTGAATATAAGGAGAATTACTTACTGGAGTGCAGATAATCCATATGAAAAAGCTTGTGTTAAGTGAAGGGTCAATACATTAACCTACCTTTGGTTTTATGTTTGAAATCAGATTCAGCATCATTCTCCTCTTTTTCCTTTTCGTTAGTGAAAATGACATCCAGTTCATGGCAGATGGAGCTACAAGTAACAGAATAAGACAATTCTAAATTGGTTCCTGGTCAGCATTATCCAGCATATTCTAGTACTTGAATCCCCTAAGATTTTCTGTGAAAAAATAGGTGGCTGGATTCAGTGTGAAGCTCACTGGCAGTACATTTACTTACATATCATGTGCCAGGCCCTGGATTCAATTCTCAACAACCCCCTGCCACACACAAAGTGGCCAGCTAAATTTAGGATATTTTAAACATCATGATCTCTTCTTAGAGTTGTTCATGTACCTTATTTTACTAAAAACTGGGAAATCTTCTAGTAAAGAAACTTTCTTTTTTTGCAATGCTAGGGACTGAACCCATGGCTGTACATAAAGTAGGCAAGTGCTCTGCCAATGAGCTACATTTCCAACTCTAAACAAACCAGTAGAATGTTTAAGCATATTATTTTTAGTGCTGGAGACTTACCCCTGGACCTTACATTGAGCTAAATTCCTAGTCTTCCAAGACCTATTTGACCTTATGTTTTCCTTGCAAAATAGCTGAAAAACTTACAATTGCTCTATTATACATCATCATTAAATCTCAGAAGCAAGTATCTCCATAATCAAATACACCATTTCCATTCAGCTACTTCTCTAGGGATCTAATATAACCCACTTCAAATTCAGAACAGTGTTCACAAACAAATAAGGAGCGATCAATGATCTGGAACATACCTTATGGTTGGAACAGTAAATGGATCAAACTGATCCACTTTCTGTAAGTCAATAGGCACAGAAATACGACCTGTAAGAACCAGAAATTATAAACTGATTAATATTGAACACAAATCATGAGCTGTTCCTTTCCTTCAGAAACACAAAGGTTTATGAAAGCAGAGACATATGCAAAGGAGCATGTGGGCCATCTCAAGAATAAGAAGCTTTGGGGGTAAAATAATGAATACATTTTTAAGGAGAATGCTCCTGAGGGAGATAGCCTGTGTTATTTTGGTTAAAATTTTACAAATTAGACTTATCTGTTAAGAACAATATTTAGAGGGCTGGGGTTGTGGCTCAGTGGTAGAGCACTTGTCTAGCATGTGTGAGGCACTGGGTTCAATTCTCAGCACCACATGTAAATAAATGAATAAAATAAAGGTCCATAAAACAATTAAAAAAATAAAAAAAGAACAATATTTAGAAATATAAATTATTTTCACATTGGCTGTGCCTCTTGTTTTTCTTAAAAAATGGTTAACAATAGTTGGGTTCAGTGGCTCCCATCCATAGTCCTGGCAACTCAGGAGGCTTCAGCCCTGTCTCAAAAGTAGGGCTGGGGATATTACCTAGTGGTAAAGTTCCCCTGTGTTCAATCCCCAGTACAAAAACAATACAAAACAAAACCCCACAAAAAACCAGTATGAAGAATGTCAGCTATTTCCAAGTTGCTCTTGTTTTTACTTTTATTTCCATATTTAGAAATGTTTAATGGTTGAGAATGGTGGCACATGCCTGTTAGTCCCGCCACTTGAGAGTTGTGACAGGAGGATTGTTAAGTTTGACAGCCTTGGCAACTTAGCAAGATACTATCTCAAAATAAAAATAAAAAGGGCCAGGCTAGGGTTTTAGTTTCAGTAGAGAGCCCCTGAGTTCAGTCTCTAATACTGCAGGGGAAGGGAGAGAGAATAAAATGTTTAAAAAATTCCATATTATGTTCAGAACAATCTGAAATCTAGAGGGTCCATAAAATGGAAATTAGATGGAAACAGTTCATTATATTGGTTTGATTTTTCATTGAGATTAAAAAAAAATACACCTACATATTAGACATCTTTAGAAAGCATTCTGGAAATAAAATAGTTAAATGTTCATAGTGATACTTTGCTCAATCATGGGCTGTATATAAACTGGTGGTCCTATGAAATCATACTATCTGGTGCCATCACAGCTGTTTTAGTTTATGTAAACATCCACTGTGATATTTGCAAAATAACAAGCAATGTCTCAGAAGGTATCCCTGTGTTAAATGATGCTTGACCTTTGATAACATTATCTTACTCATTTTTTTGTGGGGGGAAGGTTGTATTGGGGGATTTAACCCTGGATGCTTTACCACTGAGCCACATCCCTAGCCCTTTTAATTTTTTGATTTTGAGACAGGGTCTCACTAAGTTGCTAAGGCTGGTCTTGAACTTGAAATCCTCCTGCCTCAGCCTCCTGGGTCACTGGGATTACAGGTGTGTGCCACTCATCTTACTCTTTTATGATAGCTACACCTGAGATACCACAAACAATTCATATCTTGAAAATGATATAATGAATCTAAAGAATGTCAGATGAATAACAAAATAAGAGAACTGGAAGTTGTTATTTGAAGATAGAGTAAAAAAGACAATGGCTATTTGATATGAAAGAGAAAAGGATATGATAAAAAAATTATATTATAGGCTGGGGATGTAGCTCAGTTGGTAGAGTGCTTGCCTTGCAAGCACAAGGCCCTGGGTTCAGTCCCCAGCACTGGAAAAAAAAGATGGATGTAGTGGCACATTTCTGTAGTTTTAGCTACTTGAAGAGATTAAGGCCAGAAGTTTAAGACCACCCTGTCTCAAAATAAAATGCGAGGCAAACACTCTACCGACTGACATACCCATCTTTAATATCTATTTAAAAGATGAGAACACCAAAACTTTACACAAAGTTTAATTTGCCTAAGGTCTCACAGCAAGTGACAGAATTGGACTGTTGATATTAAAGAGGACAACGTTATACTCCTCTCTATTAAGTCCCTTGGTTAGATGGAACAAAGTTTTATGCTAATATAATCACTTTTATATCAATTTAAAGTTAGTTTCAGTCCATCAAATATTATATAAAAGAAATGTGAAAGAATAAAGCATTGGAAAAAAAAAAAACCCAAAAACCTGAGCAATGCAGCATAGTGAAAAAAGTACAGAATTTTTGAGTTTAAGAACTGAATTATCCTGGGCCTGGTGGTGTACACCTGTAATCCCTGGCTTCGGAGGTTGAAGCAGGAGTATGGCAAGTTTGAGGCCAGCCCCTGCAACTTAGAGTCTATCTCAAAATTAAAAATAAAAAGGCCAGGGATTTGGCTCAGCACTGCAAAATCAAAGACAAAAAACCCCAATAGAACAGTTTTGTTCCCACCACTGACACGATTTGTTTTATGACTTCAGACAAGTCAGTTTAACCTGCTGGGCTTGAGTTTTGTCATCTGCAATGAGAGCTGTTGCCCTCTAACAATAAACCTCAGAAACTAAACTGAAAAACATTTACATAGTAGAAATTCATCTGGTAGCTACTTTAATTGGTAATGCAAAAAATGGGGGGGCTGGGGATATAGCTCAGTGGTACAGTGCTTGGCTGGTGTGAGCAAGGCTCTGGGTTTGATCCCTAACACACACCTGTGTGCATACACACGAAGTACTAGAAGTACTAGCTGATACAGTAATATTTCAACCTTTAATATCACAGACATGTATTCACACCTAATGACATGCTTGCTCAAATCAAAATAACTTCTATTTTTCTTTTAATTTTCCTTACTTTCTTTATATTGTACCTGTTTTAGGATGAACACTAAAAGGGCTCTTCAGTAAGTGATTGATTCCTTTGCTAACGTTGATATCCAGCCGTGGAAAACAGTACTGGAGCATAATCTCCCACTCCAGGCAGGATCCGTATTTGTCATTTTTGATATTCTAAAAGCAGATGCAAGGCCAGCATGGGGATTAGTAGGAACTTTTAAGTATTTCTTTAAAGCAGGTTAAAAAAAGTTATTCAACCATCTTTAACTGATCAAGTAAAATAATGAGAACTTAATTAAGAATCTTCTTATCATATTTGTAAATAGAGATTTGAATGGAACATACCTGACTTGTGCTGGCTAGTTTCTTCAAATACTCCCATCTCTGAACTGAACTGTGAGACTTTTGGAAGTTTTTTTGAAGATCTTCATGAATTGGTGATGATCATTAAAGAACACACTCATTTAAGGTCCACTGGTGAACAACTCTTTTTTTAGTATGTGTCATCACAAGAATATCTCAAGTTTGCACATATGTAGAAAGTAACTATTACTGTCTTATAAAACATAAATGTTAAACACTTATACTTAAAAATTGGAGAGAGGGTTTGGGGATGTAGCTCAGTGTTAGAGTACTTGCCTAGCGTATGCAAAGTCCTGGGTTCAATACCCAGCACTGCAAAAAACAACAAAAAGTAGAGATATAACAGAAAGAATACTAATATAGTTTTGCATGGTGGTGCACATCTGTAATTCCAGTGGCTCAGGAGGCTGAGGCAGGAGGATCCTGAATTCAAAGTCAGCCTCAGAGCCAGGCACAGTGGCGCACGCCTGTAATCCCAGCGACTCCGGAGGCTGAGGCAGGAGGATTGCGAGTTCAAAGCCAGCCTCAGCAATTTAGCGAGGCCCTAAGCAACTCAGTGAGACCCTGTCTCTAAATAAAATACAAAATAGGGCTGGGGATGTGGCTCAGTGGCTGAGTGCCCCTGGGTGCAAAAAAAAAAAAAGAAAAAAGAAAAAAAAGAAAGTCAACATAAGTATAAGGTAGAATGTAAAAGCTTGCCCTGGTCTGCATATATTTAGACAAAATGAGTCTGCATTCTTTAGCCATTAACTCTAGGACCAAATTTCAAAATAAGGAAGGTGACTTACAAAATGGCCCCATTTCCTATTATATTCCAGACTAGAGATACAAAAACATAGAAATACAGGACACATTTTGTGTAAAAAAAAAAAAAAAAAAAAGAAATTAAACTTATAAATATATGAAAGTATGCAAGCAGAACACAATATCACAGATGATATAACTAGCTCACATAAAAAGGGTCTCAGGAAAGGATATCCTCAGGAACAAGGGCTAAAACCTTATCCCAGCTTTCTTTATTTTCAAGAATATCTTGATCAACCAAGGCATATTCTTCAAAGTATTTTTTAATTATGTTTATAGATTTCCTGTGGGAAGAAAAGTAACAATGAAGTCCCAATACTATAAACTACACATATAACACATAGGCACTATTACCATTGAGTGGGAAGCTACTGCTTATTTTCCCTGAATTTCTAGAACTTAACTAGGTTAAATGGGAATAATACCCCTTTGCTGGTTTATGAGAATTAAAAAAAGAAATTTTAAGGGGAAAAACCTTAGCATAGTACCTGGCACAGAATGGGTACTTGTGCCATTCTACTACTACTTTTTTGCCGTACTGGAAATTGAAACCAGTATGCATACTAGGCAATCACTTTATCACTGAACTTTGTACCCAGTCCTTTTTATTTTGAGGCAGAGTCTCCCCAACAATTTAGGAGGCTAAGGCAGGAGGATTTCAAGTTCAAGGCCAGCTTGGGCAACTTAGCCAACCCTGACTCAATATTAAGAAAAGGGCTGTGGATGTAGGTCAATGGTAGAGCACCCCAGGTTCAATCCCCAGTACTGAGGGAGGGGGGAACCAGAAGAAGAAGAAAAAAAGCTACCCAGCTGTGAAAACTGATAGCAAGATCATTCCAAAAGCACATGCATGGGGTCTTTTCCAACAGACCTGACAAAAGGGTGTATTTTTTCATTTAGGTGAACTTTCTTTTTAACATCTTGACCGCCCTGAAAAATAAACCATTAAAAAGAAATTTATATGACACATGAAAAATCACATGAAAAATGTATTCTATTATATAAATTCAAAGATATTAGCTAAATTCTGTCAATGAATAGAGGTCTGGATGATATTTTATATCATCTTAATATCTGTTATTCTCTGGGTTAACTTTACTTGACATCATTGAAGAGAAAAGTAAATTAATTTTTTTGCCACAAAGGAGAATACTTACAGCAAAATATGAAATATTGTAAAAAGATAGCTAACATGATTTTAAATGATCATTGGTAAAATCATCTATTCTGGAATGTGAAGGCTGTGAAAGATAGTTTAATCTGTTGTGTTATTAAACATACCAGGTTTGGTAATGGCCAGTAAATAAGAAATGTAACATTATAATTAAGAGGACCTTACCTTTACAAGACTTAAATACTCAACTATCCCAGAACGTACAGCAGAGGATAGCTTTCTAACTGATTCATCACAGACCCAACAATGAACACCTCTCCTTCCAGAATATACCCAGAGTCGATGCTTAAATCCAAAGTCCTCTGAAGAAGGGAGAAATAGTAGGTTTTAAGACAAACCTATAAAACTTGTGCACTTCTTTACACTTCATTTTTTTTTTAACCTGTTTCCACACATGCTCTTATCTTAACTGTATTAAATTACTGGTAATTTCCTGTGGGCCCTGCCCCACTATGTTTTGCCTTCATGTCTGTACCCATCCTGGTCTCTCTGCCAGGAATTTCTTTATGCCCCAGCACTTTTGTTTCTCCCTGACCAACTGTCATTTATCCTTAAATACAGCCTAGGAATATTAAGAGTTACTATATTTAAAGTATTTAGAATAGTGCAAGGCATACAATAAGCCCTCTACGTAAGAGCGATCATTATCATCATCACCTCTTCTGGGAAGCTTTTTCTGACCCAGTCTCTTCCCATTTTGTTTTTGGAGATAGGGTTTCACTATGTTGCCCAGGCTGGTCATGAATTCACAATCCCCCCACTTCAGCCTCCCAAGTAGCTGAGAATATAGGCATACATCATGGAGATTGGCTCCTCTTCCCATTCTTGTATGTATTCATGCTGTTCTATATTGTCATAGCTCCCTCTGCAGATTACTTAACACAAATGTAATCCTCAATTTTCTTATATGCTTCCTTTTTAGACTATCTTGTATATATTGTAACCTACTTGAGGTAAGAATTATCTTTACATTTTTGTCATCTAGAATAGTACCTAGCACAGAGTTGCTCACCAGAGGACTAAACTGGGGGGGGGGGGGGAGAAATCATAAAACAGTTTGTTCAATAGCTGTACAAAAGTTTCCACTACAGCTGGGGATGGTGGCGTACCCCTGTAATTCCAGCTACTCAGGAAGCTGAGGCAGAAGACTACAAGTTCAAGGCCAGCCTCAGCAACATAGTGACACCCTGTCTGAAAATAAACAATAAGAAGGGCTGGGGAGGGGCTGGTGTTGTGGCTCAGTGGTAGAGTGCTTGCCTAGAATGTGTGGGGGCACTGGGTTCAATTCTCAGTACCACAAAAAAACAAACAAATAAATAAAATACAGTTATTGTGTCCATTTGCAATTAAAAAAAAAAAAAAAAAAAAAAGGGCCAGGTGCTGGGGATTGAACCCAGGGCCTTGTGCTTGTGAGGCAAGCTCTCTACCAACTGAGCTATATTCCCAGCCACGGGTTCAATCTTTAGTATTGAACATACTTCCACATACAGTTTCCACTACAATTTTATTTTATTTTTTTTTCTTTCTTTTCTTTTCCCCAGTACTGAGGATTGAATAAAGGGTCTCATGCATGCTAGACAAATATTCTACCACTTAGCTACATTCGCAGTCCTTTTTTTTTGGAACCAGGGATTGAACTCAGGGACACTTGGCCACTGAGCCACATCCCCAGCCCTATTTTTGTATTTTATTTAGAGACAGGGTCTCACTGAGTTGCTAAGGGCCTCGCTAAGTTGCTGAGGCTGGCTCTGAACCCGCGATCCTCCTGCCTCAGCCTCCCAAGTTGCTTGGATTACAGGAGTGCGCCACCGCGCCTAGCTCACAGTCCTTTTTGAGACAGGGTCTTGCTAAGTTGCCCAGGCTGGCCCTGAATTTGTGATTCTTTTGTCTCAGCCTCCTGAGTAGCTAGAATTACAGGTTTATGCCACAGTGCCCAGTCAACTTTATTTTTATCTTTTATTATTTTCTCATGTTTCAAGGGAACATATTAGAAATGTATGAGATTTGATTACAGAATACAGAATTCAGAGGAGAACAAATTTTGTGTTTGACCCCACTCAGACACTGCTGAATACTTACCCTTTAATGCTCGGTCAATGATGTGGATGGCCATTGTCATGAGGGTCCAGCACTTAGAACATATGTCTGCAGAACTGGAGCAGAGTCATCATTACTCAGTGTCAGTGAAGATATCTACCCTAACAGCAAGGCCCATGGTACTTACCTACAGCATCTCCGCACATCATCATAGTCTGTCATGTCAATGTCAAACACCAGTTCTTTTTCCTGAGCCTGGAAAGCTCCCAGCTTCACTGTATTGTGTTGATTGGGCTATGAATATAAAATATCCATCCATTTCTTTATGAGCTGCCATGTTGTTAAGTTTGCTAATTTTTTTTGCCCATAAGGGAAATAGGGGCCAAAGAGAAACTAAGAAACCATATAATACCTACCACTGAGTTATACTCTCAGCCCTTATTTTGACATAGGGTCTCGCTAAGTTGCCCAGGCTGGCCTTGGTAACTTTAGACCCCACACATCCAGAACAGATTAAAGTTTTAATTTTTACCTGCTTAAAATAGGTTTGATGAATATGTAAAGTAATTCATAGAGAGTAATAACAAAGCTATTTTTATGTTTCTGATAAGGAAAGCCTATACAAGTTACACCTTATTACAAGGTACTTTAAGTACCTTTATTTGTTACTAAACATGCACTGAAAACTCCATCCAAAAACTATTCCATGTGTGTATACCCACTCCTCAATGCTTGTTTTTTCTTTCTTTTCTTTTTTTTTTTTGTAGTACTGGGGATTAAATCCAGAGCCTTGAATGTGCTACCACTGAACTATATCTGCTATATCTGCAACTCTCTTTATTTTGTGACAGTCTCACTAAATTGTCCATACTGGCCTCGAATTTGTGATTCTTTTGCCTTAGCCTTCCAAGTAGTTAGGATTACAAGCGTATATCACCATTTTTGGCTCAGTGTTTGTATTTTCAAGGAACGGATGAAGGACATTTGTTTGTTCAGTCATCCACCAAATATTTATGTATTCTCTCTGCCAGGTACTATTCTGGATATACTCAGGATATACTAGGTGCGAGAAGTGGCAGGTTGTAGTAAGCCTCCTTGAGAGGGTCCTACTTGAGCAAAGACTTAAGAGAGATGAGGGAAAGAACCAAGTAGAGACCTGGGGAAATGGATCTAGGCAGGAGATCCCAGCTTAAGCAAGGGCCAGTGTGGCAGGAGTGAAGCAAGTGAGGGAGGGAAAAGAGCTTTTAGTGTGAATGAGATGGGGAGCCACCAGAGTAAGGTTTTGAGCAGAGGGAACATAATCTGAGTTGTTTTAAAAGGATCACTCTGGTTGTAGTGTTGAGAATGGACTCCGGAGTTTGCAGAGAAACACTCTTAGCATAGTAATTCAGATGAGAGATGATGATGATGGTGATGATGGTGATAGCATTGGTAGTGCTGTCTGGATTTTTAGCTATACATTATGGTAGAACAAAAGGGATTTACTCCCATAGTGGAAGTAGTATGGGAGTGTGAGAGACAGGAATCAAGAATAAGTCTAATAATGAGAATGTAATTCTCTTTTATTTCCCTGCTTTAAACCATGGTGACTTCCTTATTTAGCCTTTTAGCTAGATAATCATTTTTTTTGTCCTTATGAGAATGCAACTAATTTATTTTCAAATGATTTTCAGTCTGTAATGTAGAGTGCCAAACAAAAAGATTACAATCCACTTGCAAAAACAGTTAAAAGGTGTGGATCTTCAACTACAATAAACTCTAATCTTAAAACTCTGGGGCACCAACCAGTTGTTGGTTTACAAAACAAAAGAACAATGTATATAAAATTTTTTCTTACTCTGTGGGAATATACCGCGCCTATGTCAATCTTGTATGGATTCATTTTCTGCATCTCCTTTTCCAGATCACTCTGGTTGTTGAAGGATTGGTAACGAATGTAAATGTCGTCTTTCAATGTGAATGAAAATTCACGGTGTTGAAAGTAATTCTTTATCACTGCAAAGTAAGTGTACACTTTAAAATTAATTCAGTACTTTGTTCAGCTCAGGGCATTATGACACTAGGCCTCTTTTAATGAGGCCTCTGGGCCCAGCGCTATGTGACAGGGTTTAGTCCATAATTTGAAGGGATTTACTAGCCCACATTTGATAAAGGACAGGAAGAAGGTGCGGAACTATTTTAAATAGGTAATACCATCTCTCTCTGTCCTAGGTGAGCACTAAGAGATTTCAGCTGTGAAAAAAGTGCCTCCCTCTGCAAGAAGCTCGTTAGACCCTGATGCAGATCAAACTTCTGTAGGTTCATGGTACGATCTAGTAATCAACTTTTTTTCAAAACCGTATGGCTGCAGACTGGTCATCAGATCCACCTTCAACCCTTCTGCACCTGCGGTGGGATGGAGATAGTGCAAAAGAGCACGGCACAATGCTGGCGCACAGGAGGCACTTCGTATAGTCATTCTAAGGGCAGCCCACCCGGAGTCTCTCTACGCCTGGATCCCGACCGCTACCCACCCCGCTCCCAGCCTCCATCACCTCCGCCATAGTTGAGCCAGCGATAGTACTGAGAGTAGGGAAAGAGCCTCCGGTAATAAAGCTTGAGCAGCTCGGGCAACTCTGCCGGATCAAACGACTCCATACCGCGCAGGACTCTACTCAAGCAGAAACGCCACGGGAATTGGCGGGAACCACACGGCCGGAGGTTCGGCCAGTGCGCAGGCGCGTTGAGGGCACAGTCTGCAGTTTGCCTGGGTCGCCGGGAATCGTAGTTCCTACTGCTCGCAAGAGTCGGCTGGCTCCGCCCATCGTGGCAACGATAGGCGGTCCATCCGCTGCTCTTGGGTGTCAGAGGTCAGTGCCATTCCAGGAATAGGATCTTTTCCAGAAAGGTGACACACCTGTAGCGTGTTGAGTTAGGTTAGTAAGATAATATTAAAAAAAAAAAAAAGTCGCATGCAAAATTTCTGAATGTTGTAGAAATAACGCCAATATCTTTCAGAGGTTTTGGAATTAAGTTGTTCATAGCATGACTAGGTCCAGTATGTAAAAATAAACTAAGATTAACCGGCTGAGAAAAGCAAAGGCTATTTATTAAAAACTTCTATAGCAACGGAGTTGGCCACCATCGCTGGAAGATAGTAGAGACTCAAAGGCAGGCAGAGAGATGGGAGAGCTTTATAGTGGAAAAAAGGGAAGGCTTCAGGAGTGTTCCAGTTAGAGGCTGTTGGTATGGGGAAGCTGTAGGCAGGCTAACTGCAAGTGGGCCGTCCAATGTGATTGTTAAGGAGACATACTTGGTTGGGCCAAAATTGGAAGCAGAGACAAAATTAGAGAAGCTGTCACCTATTAGTAGAGCCCCCTCCGTTTTAGGCACATTGTTACAGAGGTTGTTGTTTGGCCTCCTGCATCATCACCAGAGAGGGTAATATGATTTCCTACAATTCTTACATAGCAGGCTGGCTTTCCTGGGCTGTTTATTATAGGTAAGGTGTTTGGTTTGTTCAATGGGGTTCTTTTTTTGGCTTTGCATTTACATTTGTTTTTATTTTTAATTCATACATAATATTGCACATATTTGGACAATACTGGAATACAGTATGATTTTTTTTTTGAGGTGCTGGGAATTAAACCCAGAGCCATATGCTTAGGAAGCAAACACTCTACCAACTGAGCTATATCCCCAGCCCCAGTATGATATTTTGATGTATGTATGCAATGCATAATGATCAAATCTGTATAATTAACATATCTATCATTTCAAACATTCATTGTTTCTGTTAGGAACACTCAAAATATTTTCTTATAGCTATTTTTTTTTTTTTGGAACCAGGGATTGAACTCAGGGACACTCAGCCACTGAGCCACATCCCCAGCCCTATTTTGTGTTTTATTTAGAGACAGGGTCTCACTGAGTTGCTTAGGGCCTCGCTAAGTTGCTGAGGCTGGCTTTGAACTCGCGATCCTCCTGACAGCCTCCCAAGTCGCTTGGATTACAGGCGTGTGCCACTGCGCCCGGCTTCTTATAGCTATTTTAAAATACATTACAAAATATTATTAACTATGGTCACTTACTATGGTATATAGAATGCTAGAACTTTATCCTCCAGCCTAAGTGTGTTTTTGTACCCATCAACTAACCCTTCTCTATCCTCTCCTCCTCCCTACCCTCCTAGCCTCTGGTAACCATTATTTTATTCTTTTATGAAGTCAACTTTTTTTAGTGCTGAGTACTGAACCCAAGGCTTCAAGCATGCTAAGCACATGCTGTACTACTGAGCTACATCCCCAGCTCAGAATTTCATTCTTTTTTTTTATGGTGAACTAGATTTCCATTTTGTATGTGTATCACATTCCCTCCCCCCCCATTCTGGGGATTGAACCTAGACCTCATACATGTTAGGCAAGCATTCTACCTCTGAGATACATCCCCACCCCTTTTTATTTTTTATTTTGAGACAAGGTCTTACTAAGTTGTCCATGCTGACCTAGAACTTGTGATCCTCTTGCCTTAGCCTCCCAAGGTAGCTAGCATTATAAGCATATACCATCATGCCTGGCACACATTTTCCTTGTTCATTCATCAGTTGATGGACATTTATGTTGTTTCCCTTTTGGGCTGTTGTGAATAGTGCTACAGTAAGCAGGGGAGTGCAGATGACTCTTCAACATTACCAATTTCCTTTTCTTTGGGTACATATCTAGTAGTGGAATTGCTAATTATAGGGTATTCTGTTTTTATTTTTTTTGTGGATCCTCCACACTGTTTTCCTTAATGGCTGTATTAATTTACATTCCCACCAACAGTGTATGAGTTCCCCTTTCTCTCCTCACTGGTATTTTTGTCTTTTTGCTGATAGCCATTCTATTTGGGATGAGAGGATATCTCATTGTGGTTTTGATTTATGCAACCATGATAATTATTAACAGAGTACTTTTTCATAGACTTTTTTTTTTTGCGGTGCTGGGGATTGAACCCATAGCCTTGTGCTTGCGAGGCAAGCATTCTACCAACTGAGCTATATCGCCAGCCCATAGACTTATTGACCATTTGTATGTCTTTTTTTTTTTTTTTTTTTGGTTCTGGGGATTGAACCCAGGGGCACTCCACCACTGAACCACATCCCCAGTCCTATTTTGTATTTTATTTAGAGACAGGGTTTCACTGAGTTGTTTAGGGCCTCACTAAGTTGTTGAGGCTGGCTTTGAACTCGTGATCCTCCTGCCTCAGCCTCCCAAGTGCTGGGATTACAGGTGTGCGCCACCGCACCCGGCTTTGTATGTCTTTTTGTTTTGTTTTGTTTTTAAAACAAGTTCTGCCAAGTTTTATTAAGAAAAATTTTGCACGTTTTACTTTTCACTAGTCTATTCTGGCATGCTTCTAATGATATCAGAATCACCTGGATCAATGGTAGACAGTGTGCACACTCTGTAGTATTTTCCACATGCTGTGCCCAATTCAATGGATTGGGCCGTGATGGACACCAGTTTTGGCCAACATGGCATAGTACTCTATTTCAGATTTCCTCAAAGCTGGACACTTGTTGGCGAGGATGACCAATTTTGCTTTGCCCTATCTGATCATCTTCAGGGTCTGCTTGTACCCTAGCATATACTTTCTACTTTTCATAACAAGCTGGAGCTTAGAGTTGATCGACTCCAAAGACCTTTTCGTCTTCTTTGCGGCCACCATCTTCCTGCCTTAGATGCGGGATGACCCCCAACCAAGAGCAGCCGTCAAGATAGCTGGAGAGCTAGAAAGGTATATGTCTTTTTTTGACAAATGTCTGCTTTTATCAATTTATGCTTTTAAAATTAGGGTTTTTTTTTGAGTTGTCTGAATTCCTTATACATTCTGATGTTAATCCCTTGTCAGAAATACTGTTTGCAATTTTATCCCATTCTTCAAGTTGTTTCTTCACTCTGCTGATGGTTTCTTTTGCTGTGAAAAAGCATTTGTTTGATATATTCCCATTTGTCATTTTTTACTTTTGTTGCCTATGCTTTGAGGTTTTATTTTTTATTTTTTTTGGAACCAGGGATTGAACTCAGGGGCACTCAGCCACTGAGTCACATCCCCAGCCCTATTTTGTATTTTATTCAGAGACAGGGTCTCACTGAGTTGCTTAGGGCCTCGCTAAGTTGCTGAGGCTGGCTTTGAACTTGCGATCCTCCTGACTCAGCCTCCCGAGTCGCTTGGATTACAGGCGTGCGCCACCACGCCCGGCTTGAGGTTTTATTTTTAAAAAATCTCTTTTCATACCAATGTACTAAAGTGTTTCCCCTATATTTTTTTCTTGTAGTTTCATAGTTTTGGGTCTTGCATTTAATTTATTGGTCCATTTTGAGTTAATTTTTGCATTTGGTGAAAGATAGGAATCTAGTTTCATTCTTATGCACATGTATATGTAGTTTTTCCAGCACCATTTATTAAAGAGATCATCCTTTTTCCAATGTATATTCTTGGTACCTTTATAAAAACTCAGTTGGGTATAAATACATGGATTTATTTCTGGGTTTTCTATTCCATTCTATTTAGAGGTCTTTTTTTTTTTTTTGTGTGTGTGTGTGTGTGTGTGTATGATCTGGTCATTGTCTTTGTGGATTTATTATCTCAGAACACCCAGGAATACTAAAATATGAATCAGAGCAAACTTATAGAATCATGGAGAGATTAAAATATGAAGGAAACCTATCTGCCAATTAGTTTTATGTGTAAAGATATATCTCATTGTAATTGTGGACTGGGGTAGGCAGTCTGATAATCACATCAGAAAACCATTATTTTTATAAATTTTAATCATTATTGAAAAAGCAATAGTAGGGGAGCAAGAAGAGACTAGAGTATATAGTAAACTACTGTTAGCCTAATCCTGAAAATGTTCATGATATCCCAACTTCTGTGGGCAAAGTGGTCAAAATGAATTCTGGTCAGAGCATACTTGTATGAATATTCCTAGAGATCTGGTTTCCTGCACAATACCTAGTGGATTTCCCACCTCCTATACATCTTGTTTTGGGTAGGGTAAAGTTCATTGCTGGGAGGGTTTTACTCCAAGAGTTGTAACAGAAGTGATTTGCAGAATTCTTTTCTGGAACCACATTCCCCTGGGACTTTTTCTTGATTTCTCAGGTTCCTTGTTACTGCCTTTAGCAACTAATTTCATTGGGTTTTCCAAAATTCCCCTATTTATCCAGAGGTAGTGGTGTACACCCTTAATTCCAGCAATTTTGGGAGGCTGAGTCAGGAGGATCCCATGATCGAGGCCAACCTCAGCAACATAGTGAGACCCTGTCTCAAAATAAAAAATAAAAAAGTTTGGGATGTAGCTCAGTAATAAGGCACCTGTGAGTTCAACCCTAATAACAAGCAAATAAAAACATGTCATGGCTCTTTATAGGGCACATGTTCAGAAAATGTCAGTGTCAGTGTGCTCTGAGGGTGGAGGTGTGGACCCTCTGATGTCAAAAGGCTACCCATTGGGGTCTTGTGTAGACCCAAGTGAAGAATCAGTGGTTTCAATTGGTTTGAGAAAGACAAAAGCAGCCTCAGGTTTCTGAAAAGTGACTTAGGCAATTATTTTCATTATGTGACCTATATGTCAAAAGTATTATCTGTAGCAAAATTAATGGGAGTATATTGCTTAACTATATGACTTCTTAAATTGATGATAAAAATAACTAAAAGCAAGTGAAACTAGAGGGTTTATTCAGGTTTTCTCTCAGTTTCATCCTACTATACACTTGCTATAGTCTGAATGTTTGTGTCTCCCCAAAATTTGCATGTTGAAACTTAATGTGATAACTTAGGAGGTAGGGTCTTTGGAATGTGATTATCTCATGAAGTCTCCATCTTCCTGAATGGGATTAGTATCCTTATAGAAGAGGCCCTTAAGATCTGCCTTTCCTTTTCATCACATGAGAACACTGCTAGAAGGCACAGGTACAAATCAAAAAGTAGGCTCATACCAGACGATGAATCTGCTGGCTCCAGAACTGTGAGAAATAAATTTTTATTGTATAAACCACCTCATTTGTGGTATTTTGTTATAGCAGCCTGAATGAACTAAGACAATGCTTGATTTAGTTTATGTTAGTTTTCTTGTTAGGAAAAGGGAATAATAATTGCTAACATTTATATAGCTTTTTCCCTGCCATCAAATGCTATTTAAGAATTTATTCCGCGTGGTGGCGCACACCTGTAATCCAAGTGACTTGGGAGGCTGAGTCAGGAGGATCGCGAGTTCACAGCCAGCCTCAGCAACTTAGCGAGGCCCTAAGCAACTCAGTGAGACCCTGTCTCTAAATAAAATACAAAATAGGGCTGGGGATGTGGCTCAGTGGCCAGGTGTCCCTGAGTTCAATCCCTGGTTCCAAAAAAAAAAAAAAAAAAAAAAAAGAGATTTTATTCCTTGTTGGGCACAGTGGCACATGCCTGTAATCCCAGCAGCTCAGGAGGCTGAGGCAGGAGGGTTACAAGTTCAAAGCCAGTCTTAGCAATTTATTGAGGCATTAAGCAACTTAGCGAGACCTTGTCTGAAAATAAATAAAAAGGGCTGGGGATGTGGTTCAGTGGTTAAGTGCCCCTGGGTTCAGTTCCTGGTACCAAAAAAACCCTTAATTTTCATAAGAATTTTATGTGGTAAATACTAATATTATCCCTATTTTACAGATGGGGAAAAAATAGAGAATTTTAGTAATTTGTCCAAGGTTACTTAGCCAATAAGTGGAAGACACATTAAGTGGAACTCCAGAGTCTGCATGCATGTACATGCTATCTCTCTCTAAGGGGTTAATGTGAGGGTTAAATGAGATAAACCTACGAGTGACTGGCACACGCAGTCCATAGTCCAGAATTACTCAATGTGAGAAAGTTATTCCTTACAAGTGCTCCAGCGGAGGCCTTTATTCAAAGGCCACTGGGAGGCAGTATTGCCATTCTATTGGTTTTCCTACTGTGATTTCATCAACATAAATGCAAAACATTTTCTCTTTCAATCCTTATACTACTTGGCAATACCATCCTCTAGCCTTTTTGGATATATCTGTCAGCTCCAAGTGTTTTTCAGACTTGGACACATATGTCATGGATTTCCCTTTCCAGTTCAATTCTTATCATTATTCTGAACATTTTTAGCATCTAAAATGGTGATTGATTCTGTACAGGCATGGTTCATTCAAGTCCTTCTTTAATTCATTCACTGATTCCACAAATAATGAACGTAAGTATGGTAGGGGTTAATTTTAGGTGTCAACTTGAATAGATTGGGGAATACCTAGAGAACTGGTAAAGCATTATTTCTGAGTTCAACTATGTGGGTGCTTCCAGAGGACATTGGTGTGTGAGTCAGTGGTGCACTCAGTGGGAAAGATCCATATTCAGTATGGGTGGGCACCATCCTATCAACTAGGGGCCCTTTCTACTTTAGTCACATTTTTGTCACTGTGACCAAAATACCTAAGAATGAGTTAGAGAGGAAAAGTTTATTTTAACCATGGTTCCAGTCGTTCAGTCAATGGTGGGCTAACTCCATTGCTCTGGGTCTAAGGTAAGGCAGAGTGTCATGACAGAGGGACATGGTGGAGGAAACCTGCTTACTTCATGGTATCCAGGAAGCAGTGGAGAAAGAGGGAGGAGCAATGGACAAAGTATAATCCCCAAGCACACACCCTCACTTCCTCCAGCCATGCCCCACCTGCCTACAATTACCACCCAGTAATCCAAATTATTAATCCATTAAATGGATTAATCTACTGATTAGGTTACAGTTATCATAATCTGCATTTACACAGGAGCTTTGGGGGGACACCTCATTCCCAAACCATAACAGTCCCAGAGGGAACAAAAAGGGCCAAGGAAAGGTGATTTCCTCATTTCTGTAGATACAATACTTTAAAAAAAAAAATGGAATTTTGTGTTTATTTTGTTTTGGTTGTGCTGGGGTTAGAACCCAGAGCCTCTCACATGGTAGGTAAGTGCTGTAGCACTGAGCTACTCCCCGACCCTAGAGCATTTTTCCTACTCTTAGACATGAGAAACTCAGGGCTCTTGTGTGTGTGGATTCCAGGATTTGTACCAGTAGTTCCCTGGGTTCTGAGACTTTGAGTTTAGCTTCAGAGTTATGCCACTGGCTCCGGTGGTTCTGAGGCCTGTGGACTTGGACTGAGCCACTCAGCTCGCATCACAGGGTCTCCAGTGTACAAACAAACTGTTATGGGATTCCACAGCCTCTGAGGAGTGAGCCATATCACCTAATAAATTCCCTCTTGTATATCTGTATCTATATATTCTGTAGGTTCTGTCTCTGGGGAACCTGGACTAATATAATCTGTGTTGGGCACTTGACTTGGCTCTGGGGGGGGAAATGAATGACATGGTTTCTGCTTCCAAGAAAGTTATGGTCTAGTAGGAGCAAGAGACACAAGTAAATAAGTGAAATGAAATGTTATAAATGCATTTTTAACCCAGTTATGAATTGGCATCAGCATGTTCCTTAAGATGTTGATAAGATTGGTATGGGAAACACAAACTACAAGTATAAATGACATGGCACTTTCTGGAAATTGCCTACAGTTCCATATAGACACTTCAAGTGTGGGCAAAGGAAGAGATGGGAATAAGAGAACAGCCATGGACAGAGCATGAATGCCAAGCTAAAGAAGGAGTGTGGAAGTTAAAATTATTCATTTTACACTTTTATTCAGCTTTAATCAAAGTGAAAATAAAATACTTATATCAATAGTTTATGTGAAGCCCAGGGAGTAAAAGTCTTGTTGAAACAAGTTGTTTGAAAGCCTGAAGTACTCCTGTGCTACTTATTTTCCTTTTCAATAAGATAAGGAAGAAGAGATATGAGAATATGCTCTATTGAAGTAGGAACACAGTAAACAAAGTGAGACTGTCATGGTGGGGCCAAGGTCATATTTCAGTGTAAATGTGATAGATTCTGTCTCTTGTTGCCATAAACTACAGAAAAGTAGCAGAGAGTGCTACCATATTTGTTTAATACCAAAATTTTAGTTTAATCTCACAGGAGTGTTTCCTTTAACCACAAAGCAAATGATGACCACAAATGTATAACAAAGTGTAATAGGACATTGCAATTGTTCTTTAATTTATAAAATGGGTTTGGTACAAGGAATTGAATTTTTTTTTTTTTTTTTTTTATGGAACCAGGGATTGAACTCAGGGACACTCGGCCACTGAGCCACATCCCCAGCCCTATTTTGTATTTTATTTAGAGACAGGGTCTCACTGAGTTGCTAAGGGCCTCACTAAGTTGCTGAGGCTGGCTTTGAACTCATGATCCTCCTGCCTCAGCCTCCCAATTGAATTTCTTTTTTAAAAATACGTATTATTTTAGTTGTAGATAGACACAATACCTATGCTGGTGTTCCCTAACTGTGAATCATTCTTTTTAAAGCTTGTTCAAATAAACTGTTTCATTTAAGAAAAGAAAAGAATATTGACTTTCAAAATTGGGTAGAGGGAAAGAAGAGGGCAAGAGACAAAGAAAATGAATAGTAATAGAAGCAGAAGAAGAGCTAGGAGAGAGAAATTTCACAGGAGTCAGGGAGGAGAGGAGAGGGTGTGAAAGAGAGATTATGACCAGTTAAAATGAAGATTTAAAAATCTCATCAGATTTGGCAGCTAGGAAGTCATGGATGATCTTTGCCAGATCTGTTGTCCAAATTGGGGCAGACAGCAGATTTCAGTGGGCTGCTGGGTCAGCAGGCAGTTCCTCCTCCTGTTTTTCCTGATCTTGTTTACTGGCCTGTCAACCCAGTTGCCCAAGATAGGAACCTGGGAGTCAGTGTGAGCCTTCTTCCTCTGCTGTACTTCCTCATTTATGTAGTCAACAAGCCCTGTTCATTCTAGTTTTATGTCTTTGGAATCTGTCTTCTCCTCTGCATTTCTATTGCCACTGCTGGAATTCAGATTCTCAACTGTCTTTGTCTTAGGTTGTTGTAACAGACTCCTCACTGGTCCTTCTGTTCTAGTCTTGCTCTTTTTCTTTGCAGTGTTGTCTCTGAGAAACTGCTTATTATTCCTTGAAGGCTCCCAAAATTCATTCCTGACAGGGTCCTTGGCAGACTATGTTTCCTATTGTTTCACTTGAAGCTTATATTTTGATTCTATAAAACAGTCTTAATTTTTAATTTATTTTGTGCAGTGCTGGAGATTGAACCCAGGGCCTTATGCATACTAGGCACGCACTGTACCACTGGGCCTACACATCCAGTCCTAAAACAGACTTCGAATGTGATATTATTCTGTACATGCTGTTCAAAATGCCTAGAATGCTCTTTTCCTTTGTCTTCTGATTCTTTCTGTTCATCTTCCTCTTTTATGAAGCCTTAGCTTCAGACAGTTAAGTCTTTCTGTATCTCCTGTTCAAAAACATCAGAGAATAAAATAACAAACATCTTTGTATATCCCATTATCTAGATTTGACAAAACTTCACATTCTCCATAATTTTTTAGGTGGAGTTAAAGGCTCTTGTAAATCCTTTTTTCTCTTCCTGAAAGTAATTACTTTCCTGACTTTAGAATTTATGATTTGTATGGGTTGGGGATACAGCTCAGTTGGTAGAGTGCCTGCTTTGCAAGCATAGGCCCTGGGTTCAATCTCCAGCACTGCCAAAAAAAAAAAAAAATTATGATTTGCAATCACATTTATTTACTTATATGTATGTATCTTTAAAAAATTTTTTTTTTTAGATGTTGATGGACCTTTATTTTGCTCATTTATTTATATGTGGTGCTGAGAATTGAACTCGGTGCCTCACACATGCTAGGCAAGTGCTCTACCACTGAGCCACAACTCCAGCCCTGTATGTATGTTTTAATAAACAATATATGGCACTATTTTACATGTTTAAAAATGTAAATGAGTGGAACTATATTTTTCATAAATGCTGAAGATATTATTCTACTACTTGCAATTTTTGTTTTTTTTAATAGCACATTTTAAAAACCTGCGTGTGTGTGTGTGTGTGTGTGTGTGTGTGTGTATGTGCACGCATGTGCATGCGGGCATGTTGGGAATTGAACCCAGGAACACTTTACCACAAAGCTACATTCCCATCCCTTTTTATTTTTTATTTTGAGACACGGTCTTGCTAAGTTGCCCAGCGTGGTCTCAAATATGCAGTCCTCTTGCTGCAGCCTTCCAAACTGCTGAGATTACAGACATGTGCCACTGCACCCACAGTTGTTATTGTATTGTATTGTATTGTATTGTATTGTATTGTATGTTTTTGGTACCGGGGGATTGAATTCAGGGGCACTCAACCCCTGAGCCACATCCACAGTCCATTTTTGTTTTTTATTTAGAAACAGGATCTCACTGAGTTGCTGAGACTGGCTTTGAACTTGTGATCCTCTGGCCTCAGCCTCTGGAGCCACTGGGATTACAGGCATCTGCCACCATCCCCAGCTAGTTGTTAATTTTTAAATTAAAAAAAATTTTCCCTATAAGCATATTTTATGTTTATCTGTCTTTCTATCTATCTATCTACACACACATACACACACAGAGACACACATGCACATGTATTTACCCTTATGAAGCCTCACACAAAAACTTCATGGGATATATGCAATAATTATGCCCATTTTTCACATGAGGAAACTAAGGCACAGATTGAGGCATAAATTAAGTGATTTTCCTAGGTCAAATGGATTCTGAATAGCAGTGACAAAATCAAGTCCAGATTAATGACCTACAGAAGCCCTGGATCTAACTCCTACCCCATATTACCTTTAGTATGTTGCATTTTCTTGTTGGTCTTCACACTGAGACTAGGAATTCAAAGAACAGTGCTCCACATGTTGTTCACTGTTGTGTATCAGTGCCTTATGCAGTATCTGACTCATAGTAAGTAGAGGCTGAATTGTTGCATGAAAATTACGACTGACTTGAGTCTTAATAGGTGAGTATTATTTTTATTTTTATTTTTTTGTGGTGCTGGGGATTGAACCCAGGGCCTTATGCTTGTGAGGCAAGCACTTTACCAATGGAGCAGGGCCTTATGCTTGTGAGGCAAGCACTTTACCCAGGGCCTTATGCTTGTGAGGCAAGCACTTTACCAATATCCCCAGTCCGAATATTATTTTTTAAGTGGATAAGAGATGAGAAAAAAAGAATTATAGACAGAAGCATGTGCAGAGGCATAAAAGTCTGGACTACTAGATATGTCACCTATAGTCCCAACTATTTGGGAGGCAGAGGCAGGAAGATGAATTGAGCCCAGGAATTTAGGGCCAGCCTGGGCAACATAGAGAGAGGTTGACCATAAAAAGCAAATACAAAAACCCATTGTACTATGTAGGGTACTAAAAGGTGCTTTTATGATTAAAGTGTAGGGTGCAAGAGAGTGTGATAAGAGAGAGGCCAAGGAGGAAGTCAGGGGCCAGCACTGGGAGGTCTTCATGCCAAACTGAAGAATTTGAATTGCACTGTCTCACCTCTTGCAGGCCTGGTGGCGTAAGTCTTACAATGTTGCAGTCAGCCCACATTTATCTTTGACCTCTATTTATGTCATCGTGAGTCATATTGTTCATTCAACACCTACAGGTTACATAAAAATGGTGACTGTTTCTTCAGAACTTCATATAGAAACACAGGTACCTGTGAACACTCATTTCAACTGTGCCACTGAGTGGTCTGTATTCACAAATTGCTTTGATTGCAATTTCTCATCTGAACTATTCGTTCTTCCACCCAATCTCCATGCCCTCATCATGGGCCTTTTTAATCTATCCACCACTGCCACTATGACACAGATCTTTTTTCTTTTTTTTTGTGGTGCTGGGGATGGAATCCAGAGCCCTGTGCTTGTAAGGCAAGCACTCTACCAACTAAGCTATGTCCCCAGCCCTGACACAGATCTTTCTAAGTCTGGTCATCTTACACACCTTCATTGCTTACAGGATACATCCAGATGCCTAGGTGTGGCCTGCTGAGGCCCTTCAGGATCTGACTTTTCACAACCTCATCTCCCATCTCTTTCACTGTACATTCTGAACTACATGCATGGTGAACTGCCTGTAGGTATATACTGCTTTCATGTATATGTTGTTATTGCCCCGAATGTCCTTTCACCCTTGCCCACTTTTGAACTCTTAGCAATGGATTAGGAAGTAGAATCGATATCATGGCTTCTCTGAAGGTGTTTCTATTTTTCTGCCGGGCTATGGATCATCCTCCTTTTCAGCCTCATTAGACCATGTGTATATTTCTATTATGTCACAGCATTGCATTTATTTATTTATTTATTTATTTATTTATTTATTTATTTATTTATTTATTTTGTGGTGCTGGGGATTGAACCTAGAGCCTTGTGCTTGCAAGGTAAACACTCTACCAACTGAGCTATATCCCCAACCCCTGCATTTATTTATTTACCTCCCAGATTCTCCTTTCTAGGTTGTGGCTTTTTTTTTTTTTTTTTTTTTTTTACCCAGGGTTTGAACCTGGGGCCACTCGGCCCCTGAGCCACATCCCCAGCCCTATTTTGTTTTTTATTTAGAGACAGGGTCTCACTGAGTTGCTTAGGGCCTCACTAAGTTGCTGAGGCTGGCTTTGAACTCTCGATCCTCCTGCCTCAGCCTCCCAGGTGCTGGGATTACAGGTGTGTGCCACTGCGCCCAGTGGCACTCAACCATTAAACAATATCCACAGCCCTTTTTTGTATTTTATTTAGAGACAGGGTCTCACTGAGTTGCTTAGTGCCTTGCTGTTGCTGAGGCTGGCTTTGAACTTGTGATTCTCCTGCCACAGTCTCTGGAGCCACTGGGAATATAGGTGTGTGCCACTGCATCCGCCTAGATTGTGGATTCTTGAGGGTATAACCAAGTATTAGTCAATACAAAGTCCCCAGGACCTCATGCAATGCCTGGCACATAGAAAATTACATAATATATATTTAAAATTTTATATATACATATGCATATAATTTATATATATGTACATATATATATATTTTTTTTTTGCGGTGTTGGGGATTGAACCCAGGACCTCGTATCCCCAGCCCTATAATTTTTATATATATATATATGAAATATATATATATATATAAAATATATATATAAAATATATATATATATATGTACTTTCTTTTTCTTTTTTTTTTTTGAACCAGGGATTGAACTCAAGGACACTCGGCCACTGAGCCACATCCCCAGCCCTATTTTGTATTTTATTTAGAGACAGGGTCTCACTGAGTTGCTTAGGGCCTCACTAAGTTGCTGAGGCTGGCTTTGAACTCGCGATCCTCCTGACTCAGCCTCCCAAGTTGCTTGGATTACAGGCGTGCGCCACCACACCCGGCTTAATTTATATATTTTTAAAAAGAGAAAATAGTAAAATGAAAGCTGTTCTCTTCTTATTGAAGAAGCATGTGCCCTTACCTTGTAACTCTACTCTGTAGCCCACACAGGCCTATATTATCTTCTGCATTGGTACTGGGAGGGGCAGGTGGTGAGCCACCTTCTAGACAATATGTCTTCATCACAGGCTATGATAGGGCTTTGGGAGCCTGCTGGCTAGGCATCTGGACACGTAAGGCTTGAGGTACTGTCTGTGTGTCTGATGAAGAAGGGGTCTGAGAAGCTGAGGGACCAGATATCAGAAATGTTGGAGATGGTGATCCTGAATGGCACAAGGACAGAAAGCATTACTGCAGTGACCTAGTAGATATAAGAGCATGTGGGGACAGAGGTATGAAGAAATATTTTCTCCTTTCATTTACTTAGGCATGAAGATGCAAACGTAGGTGTGTGTGTGTGTGTGTGTGTGTGTGTGTACACCAAAAACAGGATATAAAAGGCTGGCTTTGTCATTTGAAGGACTGTTGTGATCGTTTGTGATGTTTGATTTCCTTAACAATGTTTACATGGAAAAATGAGCTCCAGAGGCTGAGGCTATTATTTCAACTTGCAAAAAAGGAGAGTATTTATAGACATAATTCTTTATGTTTCAAGAGTTTTCAAGATGTTCTCAGAAACTGATTTGTCTTCCCTTGGCTGCTATGTAAAATATAGGCATTCCTTGAAGCCAACCTTTGATCCTCTTTTTAAAAGTTTTTTTTTTTTACATGACATTTTACTTCTTTTTAAAAATTAATACACTTCATTTCTTAGAGCATTTTTTGTTGTTGTTTGTTTGTTTTGGGTACAGGAACTGAACTCAGAGGCACTCAATCCCTGAGCCACATCCTCAGACCTTTTTTGTATTTATTTAGATAGGGTCTCACTGAGTGGCATAGGTCCTTGCTAAATTGCTGAGATTGGCTTTGAACTTGCAATTCCCCTGCCTCAGCCTCCAGAGCCACTGGGATTACAAGTGTTTGCCACCACACCTGGCTCTTAGAGCAGTTTAATGTTTACAGAAAATTGAACAGAAAGTCCAGGTGTAGTGGTGTACACCTGGGATCCCAGTGATTTGGGAGGCTGAGGCATGAGGATTGCAAGTTCTAGGCCAGCCTTACTCCGTCTCTGAATAAAAATAAACCCTTATGTTCAACTCTCAGTACCTCAAAAAAATTGAACATAAAGTACAGTTTTCTCTGTTGTTAACATATTGCATTGGTGTCATGCATTTGTTACAGCCGATGAACCAATATTGACATGTTATCATTAACCAAAGTCTATAGTTTACTTTAGGATTCACTTTGTGTTGTACAGTTCTGTGGTTTGGAGAAATTTTTAAATGATGTGTTCACCATTAAAGTGTCATACGGAACAGTTTCAGTGCCCTGAAAATCCTCTGTGCTCCACATATTTATTACCATCCAACTGGCAACTATTGTTCTTTTTGCTATCCTCATAGTTTTGCATTTTCCAGAACGTCATATAGTTACAATCATATGTAGACTTAGACTGGCTTCTTTCATTTAGCAAGATGTATTTAAGATTCCTCCACGCCTTTTTGTATTTTGATAACATATTTCTTTTTCTTACCACATAGTATTCCGCTGTATGAATATACCATGGATAGCTTATCCATCACCTATTGAAGCTCATCTTTGTTATTTCCAATTTTTTTTTACAATTATGAATAAATTTCCCTCCCTTCTTCTCTCTTTCTCTCTCTGTATCAGGGCCCAGAGGAGCTTAACCAATGAGCTACATAACCAGGCCTTTTTACTTTTTATTTTGAGAAAGGTCTCACTAAGTTGCTTAGGGCCTTGCTAAGTTGCTGAGGCTGTCCTCGAACTTGTGATTCTACTGCCTCAGGCTCCCGAGTTGCTGGGATTACACACTTGTGCCACAGTGTCCAGCTTTTCATCTCTTTCAAAGTATTGTTTTCTTTAGGTATTATTAAAGTCCTCTTCAATTCCCTTCCTCTTCCTCTCTGCTGGTTTTATGATTCAGTAGATTTTGGTAATTGGGTCTCCTAAATAGATCTACATCCTAGGCATTGCAAACTAGCAATAAAATGGTTTGAGTTGCAGAGTGTATAAATTTTTTTGAAAGAATTTACTTTAAAGTTGGAAAATTGACATTAAAAAAATTGTTACTTTAAAGTATCATTTCCTGCCTGAGGATGTTCTTAACCTCCCTAAGCATAGTCAGGAGATATGGGTAGTTATAACCTCTGTGCTGTGCATAGCAATTTGGTTTATTGCTCTGTTTTCCCATCTGCTAGACTGTGAGCTCCCTGAGGATCGCTTGGGCTTCATCTTCTCCAGTCCAGTGGTCAGTGTTAGGAAGCACCCCTCATCACTACCCACAGCTAGAATTCACCTCTGCATGGTCCACCTCGCTGTCTTGATTCATCTGGTGGTACTTAGTATCATGCCTAGCAGAGTCAGCCCCTGAGAAGAATTTCTGGAACTAACATGCATATTCTGGAATAAGCAATGACTTGCACTTTTAACACCCACATCACACTCTAGGAATGGTCTCTCATAATCTTTGAATACACTAACTTTCCACAGGTCCATGCTTTTGTGTGTGCAGTTCCCACTGTCTGGATGTGACTTTCTCCTTCCTTCACTGGAGATTTCCTCTTTATCCTTCAAGGCTCAACTGAAATTTCTTCTTCTCATGGAATACTTGAATATTTTTCCTTTATTATTCCTTCCCCACCCACAGAACCCAGGACCGATGCATGCTAAACATGTGCTCCACCACTGAGCTATAATCCCAGCCTCTATAGTTCTTATTTTATTTTATTTATTTTTTTTGTACTGGGGATTGAACCCAGGAGTGCTTAACCACTGAGTCACATATGCAGCCATTTTCAAATATTTTATTTAGAGACAGGGCCAAGTTGCTTAGGGCCTTGCTAAGTTGCTGAGGCTGGCTTTGAACTCACAATCCTCCTGCCTCAGCCTCCTGAGCCACTGGGACCACAGGTGTTTGCCACTGTCCAGACTTCTATAGTTCTTTTGAATTGTATTGCAATTATGTGCTTACTTATTGGACTTACCACTGTAAGTCTTTTGAGGTGAGGAACTGAGTCTAAATCTTCTGAGATCGCACATGTAAAACAGCACAGTGCCTATCGTAATAAATGCTGATTTCCTTTATTTTTATTTGCATTCCTCACACCTCCAGTGCCTAACACATGATGGGTATTTAACTGTTTGTTAAAAGAGTGGTTGCAGAATTAAATGGTTATGGTAGTTGGCATAACCATGTCCTAATTATTAGATCTAGGATGTTAAATTTATCTTTCTCTCCATTTCTTAATCCTTTAAATATTTGATAAAGGTGTTTTATAATCTTTTAAATTTTGTTTTATGTTTTCCTCCCTTGAGAGTATTACAATAGTGGAGTCTTTTAAGCAAAGAAGTCAACTTGAGGGGTTGTTTCAGGTGTGAGCTTCAAGATTTTGGGGTGAAAGTCAGCATAGTTGAAACTGGCTACTTCAGAACCAGAATGGCAAACCTGCTGTCGTCCTTACAAGAATGAAGCAAACCTGAGAAGAGGCTCCTATATATATTAAGGAGTTCTTTGAAGCTGGGTGCAGTGGCACATTCCTGTAATCCCAGAGGCTCAGGAGGCTGAGATAGGAGGATCATGAATACAAAGTCAGCCTCAGCAACTGCAAGGTGCTAGGCAATTCAGTGAGACCCTGTCTCTAAATAAAATACAAAATAGGGCTGTGGATGTGGCTCAGTGGTTGAGTGCCCCTGAGTTCAATGCCCTGTACGCTTCCCCCTCAAAAAAAAGTAGTTCTTTACACAACAGTTTTTTTTTCTAGTTGTAGGTGGACACAATACCTTCATTTTATTTGTTCATGTTTTATGTGGTACTGAGGATTGAACTCAGTGCCTCACACACACTAGGCAAGCGCTCTGCCACTGAGCCACAGCCCCTGTACAGCAGTTTTTGATGCCTGTAAACTTCTTTTCTTTTGATAGGGAAAATGGATACCTTTGTATAAGTAAAGAAAAAGAGGGTTGCTGGAGAATGATTGCCAGATCCTCTAAGAACAAAGTTCCTTAAACATAACCTTTCCAGGACAGAAGTGGGTCAGGGAGGTCCCAGTGCTCTCATGGTTGGCTTAGTCAGGGCTGCAGAAGGGGCTATAGGCAACCTAAGGCCAGAGCCTTCCCTGTTCTGTCTTGTCACTGTGGGTCGGGCCACCTGAGCACTAGAAGTTTACTTGCTTAGAGTAATGGAATTTCTGGTCTTGAGAGGAGGGCCCCCTTGAAAGTTTGGCAGGGCCATATGAGATGTCTGCTTGACTAACATGCAGTATTCAACATTGTGTACCTTTTCAGTAACAAAGGACCTGGCCACAAACTCGGTGATGGGAGGGATGTAGGTGAGGAAAGGGAAGTTGATGAGGACCAACTTTGCAGGGTCCTACTGGTTATTCCTGGTACTAGACCTCTTGTGTACAGTTCACGTAAGAACATCATTCTGATGACCTGGGGGAGTAGATGCAAGGGTTGGAGGCAAGGCAGTCCTTTTGTAGAGGTGAGTCATGCATGCTGGTGAGGGACTGCACCTCTCTGGGGGAAGAGATGCTTTTTCTTCACATAAGACACCAACAACTTGCCGAGGTTGAAGGGATCCAGCTTTCTTTCCCACTGCTCAAAAAGGCCCTGTATTAGGTACTAAATTTTCCTAGGAAATCGTACATTTGTGTATTAGTTAGATTTAATAAAATTTACAGTTGCCAACAGTATTATTCATAATAGCCCTAAAATAGAAACAATCCAAACATCCATCAGCTGAAGAATACATTAAAAAATGTGGTATAGCTGTACAATGGAATGTTATTTGGTAATAAGAAGGAATGAAGTGCTGATGCATGCTACAACATTGATGAAACTAGAAAACATATTGTTCATTGAAAGAAGCTGGTCATAAAAGACCACAATGTATAATTACATGTACATGAAATGTCCAGAAAAGGCAAATCTATGGAGATAGTGGTTGCTTTGGGTTGGGTGGGTTGGTGAGAAGACACAGTGACTGCTAATGGGAACAGGATTTCTTTTTTAGTGTGTGTGTGTGTGTGTGTGTGCTGCTGTGGACTGAACCCAGGGCCTGTGCATGCTAGGCACATGTTCTACTATTGAGCTACATTCCCAGCCCCCAGGATTTCTTTTTGGGATGATGAAAATATTCTAAATTTGGATTGTGATGATTGTTGCATAACTCTGATTATGCTAAAAATTCATTGATTTGTATACTTCATTTTTTTAAAAAAGACTTTATTTATTTTTGAGGTGTGGGGGGGGTCTCACTGTGTTATGTAGGCTAGTCTCAAATTTGTGATGCTCTGGCCCTAGCTTCCTGAATAGCAGGGATCACAAGCATGTGTCACTGTGTCTCACTGATTTGCACTCTTTATAGGACTAAATTTTATGATATATGAATTATAGCTCAATAAAAATGTTAAAATTTTTCCAATTGGAAAATGTAGGTAGGGGCTGGGTATAGTGGCATACACCTGTAATCCTAGCAGCTCTGGAGACTGAGACAGGAGGATTGCAAGTTGAAGGCCAGCCTCACCAGCTAATCAAGACCCTAAGCAATTTAGTGAGACCCTGTCTCAAAATAAAAAGAAAAAAGGGCTGGAGATGTAAGCTTGTTGGTAAATTGCCCCTGGGTTAAATTTACAATACCAAAAAAAGAAAAAGAGAAAAAGAAAAACATAAGTAGGCTTACGTACCTATGTTGTTCCAAACTTAAAATTTCTCTTGTAATGGAATTGAGTTTTAAAATTATTATTATTATTATTATTATTATTATTATTATTATTATTATTATTTTGGTACTGGGAATTGAACCCAGAGGCACTTAACCATTGAGCCACATCCCCAAGGCCTTTTTATTTGTTATTTGGAGACATGGTCTCCCTAAATTGCTGAGGTTGGCTTTGAACTTGTGATCCTCCTGCCTTCGCCTCCCAAACTGCTGGGATTACAGGCCTGTACCACTGTGCCTGGTTTAAAATTTAAAAAAATAAAAAATTTAGTTTTCAGTCACACTGGTTTTGTTGTTGTTGTTATTCTGGTACTGGGAATTGAACCCAGGAGCATTCAGTGCCTTTGAGCTACATCCCCTGCCTTCCTTTTAAAAATTTATTTTGAGACAGGGTATTGCTAATGCTAAATTGCCCAGGCAGGCCTGCCTCAGCCTCTTGAGTAGCTGGGATTACAGGTGTGCACCATCATGCTTGGCTCTACTATGGCACTTTTAGTACATTCTATTTTTCTTTCTCCTCTCTCCCTGGTCAGTTTTTTCAATATCTTTCTTCCTTTTTAAAAACAAAGTGATTTTTAGATCAAAATAATATACACATGCATAGTTAGAAATTCAATTAATAGCTGGGTGTGTGAGCACACAACTGTAATCCTAGCAACTTGGGAAGCTGAGACAGGAGGATCATAAGTTTAAGGCCAGCCTCAACAACTTAGTGAGATTCTGTCTCAAAATAAAAAAGGACTGGGGTGTAGCTCAGTGGTAGAGCACCCCTGGGTTAAATCCCCAGTAACCCCCCCAAATTCAATTAGTATTCAAAAACTTAAAATACAGCAACTCCTCACCTTTATCTCCACCTTTAATCACTGCTCATCAGAGGTAAATGTTTTCAATTTTTAGTTATTTCTTCTGTTGTTTATATCTGCATTTCAAAATAATATACTATATTTTTTTGATTTATGGATTTTTAAAAATACATTTTAAAAGACAATTTTTAAAAGACATTCTTGATTGATTTCCTGATGTTACAAATGATGTCTTAGCATTTTCTTTCCCATTTCTTTTGTCCTTATGCTTCTAATATAATTTTATTACATTTTCCATTAAATTAAGCATGCTTGCTTTTTTTTTTTTTTTTTGGGTGCTGGGGATGGAACCCAGAGCCTTGTGCTTACAAGACAAGCACTTTACCGACTGAGCTATATCCCCAGCCCAGCTTTGTTAAGTATATGATTATTGTTTACTGTTTGGTTAAATATTTTTTCTTTGAGGTAGCATTTTTGTTTTTCCTGGATTTCATAATTGCATTACTTTTTTTATTTGTAAAGGTTTTACTTAATTTTTTTCAGCTATTTTCTTAGATCTGTCAGAATTTTGACAGGTAGTATTTTGTAGGTAGTTTAACAGAGCACAGAATTATTAATTCCATTTCAACTCCTTCCCTTCTGTCCATGGAGACCTCCCTCTCAGTTTTGTCCTTTTTCTGTATGGCCTACAAGTTTGCTCTCTAGTTCTGGTGCTCAGTTATTTTCCTAAAGTTTCTCATCTCTTTCCTGTTGTCTGATCCTCTGTTTCCTGGAACATATGGTCTCTTGGTTTTCCTCCTTATCTTGCCAGAACTCAGGTCTGTGTGTTCATAATAGATTGGCTGAGCACTGAATTCTAGAACTGAAAATAATTTTCTTAGAATTTTGAAGACATTGTTCCTTTTTCTTGTAAATAGATTAAGAACCTTTAAGAACCTCAATGCCATTCTGATTCTTGATTTTTTTTTTTTATGTGAGCCATTTTTGTCCCCCTTCTAAGGAAGCTTTTAGAATCTTTCCACAGATAGAACCAGGGTAGATATTTTATTCATTTATTGTGCTGGGTACTCAGTGCAAGTTATATTGTAGACAAGAGATCCGAGAATTGCTGAAATGATGGTAAGTAGGTGAGAGAGGATTTGGTTTGGTGTATAAGTGAGAGAAGTGTTTCAGGTCATAGCGTGCCTTAAGAGTTTGTTTTCTTAATAAGTTGGTAGATAGCTATCTGTGTCAGGGTTACAGTCTGTGCATCTTTTGGCCTTTCCTCCAGTTGGTCACCTCAAAGTTGTGAGATGGTTACTGAAGATCCAGACATAGCAATGATTCTCAAAACAGATTAATAGTGTAAGGGAGAAGGATGGTGTGTTGGCATTTGTATTCTCTGAGGAAAGCAAAGCATTTCTCAGAGACACCCATTGTGGGGTTTGGGATACAGCTCAGTTGATAGAGTGCCTGCCTTGTATGCACAAGGCTCTGGGCTCAATCACCACCACACACAAAAAAGAAACCCCCACTGTGGACTTTTCCTTATGTAGGGTGATCATATGCAGTGAATTATTGCCTAAATTGGGACACTTTTGAGAGTGAAAGAGGCACTATTAATAATTGATAATTATTAATAATTTACAACCTTTTAAGAGATAACAAGTATAAACTAGTATGATCATAAATAAATTGGCACATTTAATTTATTCATTTAATTATAAGCCATTTCTTTTATTATATGCTTCATATTTTTAGAATTTCTATAACAATACCGTTATGAAAAGCAAAAATACCAGTTGGAGATCAGTATTTATTGCAGTACTTTCTGTTTTTAGACAAAATATATAGTCAAAGTACTTCTTTCAAAGATTAGTCTTTTTTTTCTGCCCCTTTTTCATTCAGTGAATTTATTATTCATTTGAAATATAGTTTGGTTCCTTTTTTTTTCTTGCACTATTTAATGTACTCCCACCATGCTGACTTAATTTAATTTTTGATTATGCAAAAAATTATCATGGTTCTAAAGTCAGATCTATATTATTTTGAAGTATAACTTAGTTTTTGTATTAGGAAATATAATTTTTAAAATATTACCATTTGCAATAGCAACAACAAAAGTGTAAAGTACCTAGTAGTAAATCTGACAGATGTACAATATATTCACTTAGAAAATAACAAAATTTTCTTTAAAAACATTGAAGAAAGCCTGAGTAAATGTAAACATATACAATATTCATGAATAGGGAATCTCAATATTATGAAAAGGTGTATAAATTTCCCCCATATAATTTATAAATTCAGTGTGACTCCAGTTCAATCAAAATTCCAGCAATGTTTTTTTCTTTCTTTTTTCAAATTGAGAAGTTGACTTTCAAATTTAATGGAAGACAAAGGGTAAGAAAAGTCAAGAGAATTTTGAAGAACAAGATAAGGGAAACTTGTGTTCTCCAAACATTAACACTTACCATACAATTTACTATTACTTAATATTTGAAGTTATACAATATAACTGAAATAGATTAAAAACAAAGGTAGACAAATAGACATAAAGAACAGAGTGAGGAGCTGACACATGTGGAAACGATATGTCGGAGTAAGCATAATGAAGTAGTATGGAAAGTATTCAATAAATGGTGGTAGGACAATTTTTTTTCTTATGGAGAATAGTAACATTGGATACATACCCCATGCTATGTATAAAAACATTCAAGGGGAATACATACCTAACTGTGAAAAGCAAAACTTTTTTGTTTGTTTGTTTTTCAGTACTGAGGATTGAATCTAGGGGGTCACTTTATCACTGAGCTACATCCCCAGCCCTTTTTATTTTTTATTTTGAGACAGGGTCTCACTCCTCCTATCTCAGTCTCCAAATACTGTTTTAAAGAATTTGTTGAGGGCTGGGGATATAGCTCAGTTGGTAAATTGTGTGCCTTGCATGCACAAGGTCCTGCATTCAATCCCTAGCACCACAAAAAAAAAAAAAAAAAAAAAAAAGAATTTGTTTACTGGATGTGGGGGCACATGCCTATAATTCCACCAACTCAGGAGGCTGAGGCAGGAGGACCACAAGTTCAAAAGTCAAGTTCAAAGTCAGTCTCAGCAACATAGTGAGGCCCTAATCAACTTAACAAGACTCTGTCTCAAAGAAAAGGGGGATTGAGGGGGACCGGAGTGTGGCTAAGTGGTTAAGCACACCTGGGTTCAATCCCTAGTACAATATAAATAAATAAGCATAAATAAATAAATTTTTGCTGAATAATGCAACTGTAGGAACATAAAGTTAGATGAAGTGTAAAGCTGCTTTCAGAGGAAGATTTGTTGTTGTTGTTGTGGTACTGGGAATTGAACCCATGAGTGCTCTACCACTGAGCTACAGCTACAGCCCTTTTTATTTTTTTATTTTGAGACAGGGTGTCACTAAAATGTCCCGTCTGGCCTCAAACTTGTGATCCTCCTGCCTCAGCCTCCCAAGGAGCTGGGATTACAGGCATGCAGCATTGAGCTGGCTAGAGGAAGGTGTTCTTGATAAATTAAAACTGTAGGAAGAAGAATCAGAATTTAAATTGCTGACCAAAACCCAAAAGAATGAGATATATCTATATGCATATTATGAGTTTCCCCCTCAGATTATACTATTTTGTAATGCCAGTAGCTTCTGAATGCTCATGTATATCTGCTAGCCAGTATGAACAAAACTTTGATCTTCCTGTTAATGAATTACATCAGCAAAATCTCTAAGTCATTAACTTCTTATCTACATGAAAGCTGTGTCTAAGATACATTATTAAATAAAAAACATGGAGTAGCATAGCATATATAGTATGAGATTTCTGTAAAAAGAAATTTATGTATATACAAATACCCATGTGCATTCATGTGCATATACTTGTATGTGTGAGAGAAATAATACCAACTGGTGTTTAACTCAGGGTTGGATCTATATGTTCTGTGTTGCATTTTTGTAATATTTGAATTTTTTATAATTTGTATTATCTTTATTATAGGGGAATATTTACATTTCTGGCAGCCAAAAAACTAGGCTGCTGCTCAGTGGGGTTCTGTTCTTTGGGAGTAGGGGAAAAACACGGGGCAAATGATTATATGGGGAGGCCATTACCCATAGCCTCTGTCATACCTTAAAGGCCAGCTCAATGTTCTTCCCACTGGTACGGCTTATTACTGCAAAAGTAGCAAGAGGGCAGCTCTTGATATTGTCATATTTTTACTTTTAGTTGGAGGAAGCCAAGTCCTAGAAAGGTTCCTTTTTGTTTAAGTCTGATGAGTTGTTCTCCTCTGGTCATAGCATTAGGGTTAGGTTTAGTATTAGGACATATGGCTATTGTAGCAGGTATCACACTGTAATGAAGGTCTTTAGTGACTTAGCTATCTTTTCCACTAGCCTGTAAAATTTTTTAAAAACCTTGGAGCCTGTCAGTACTTGGCACATACAGGTTCATTGAGTAAATGAAAAATGAATAAAAATAAAACCATGGGTTTAGTTATCTCCCTACATACATGTTAAATAAAGATTTGGAGTTGCAGTATGGTTTTAAATAATCAAATCCAAATATCGTACCTTAGTCCATGCTATCTCTACCTTCTGAAATGACCCCCCCAGGGGACCTTTTTCTCCCAGGGATTACTGTGAGACCTTTCTCAACACTACTGGGGAGCTGCTTTCTATTTTTGGTTCACACACTTCTCTCTGACTTTAACTGGAGAGCAGGATGCCCCTCAGGTACCCACCTCTGAGTTTAGCCAGATGTAAACACAGTAAATGTTTGTGGAATAAGTGAATATAAACAATTTTCCAGCACCAATATGTCAAATTGAAAAAAGCAAATCCTAACATGGGGCATAATATTAAATCCCTGTCTTCAGGTTTTAAGACAAGTTGTTTATTTTAAACTCTTGTCAAGGAAGGATGAGACAAGTGCTGAGAAGTAGACATGCACATTCTACATAGAAAACACAATGAGTTGTTTTGAAGATTTTTTCAAATATGAAAAAACATTAAAGATATAATGTTAGTTGGAAAAAAGTTGTAAATGGCATATCCCAATTGTAGGTTAATCAAATAATGTATGGTCAGAATCAGAACATTTCTGGAAATGAAAATCCATGCTGAAATAAAGTTATGTAATTTTTGAGATATTTATTAACAGATAAATTAGTTTCTTTTTTTTCCCAGTACTGGGGATAGAATCTGGGGGGTTCTCTACCACTGAGCTATATCCCCCTAATTTTGAGACAGGGTCTCAAGTTGGCTAGGCTGGCCTGGAGGTTGAGATCCTTCTGCCTCAGCCTCCCTAGTTGCTGGGATAATATGTGTGCACCACCAGACCTGGCACAAATTAGTTTTTAGTTGTTAAAATACATAGTAAAATCCTATTCAAATCTATTTTGTAAAATAAAATTCTTTCTAAAAATAATACCATATCTGTGATTATTAAAGTATGAAACCTTGTCATTTCTTTTTTATGGTATTGGGACTTGAAGTCAGGGATGCTTTCCAACTGAGCTTCATTCCCTACCTCCCCAACCCTATCCCCTATCCGACTTCAAATTTTGAGACAAGGTCACGTTAAGTTGGACTGGCCTCAAACTTGTAATTCTCCTGCCTCAGCCTCCTGAATCATTGGGATCATAGGCATGTGCCACTGCCTCGCACATGAAGCCTTTTTTTTTTTTTTTAAATGTCAATGGACCTTTTTAAATTTTATTTATTTATATGTGGTACTGAGTATAGAACCCAGGGCTTTACACATGCCAGGCAAGCGTTCTACCACTAAGCCACAACTCCAGTCCCCGAAACCTTCTTTATATTGATTATTTGAACATTAAGATAGCTGCTATGGTTTGGATCTGGAATATCACCCAAAGGCCTATGTCCAAAGTCTTGGTCCCCCAATTTGGCACTATTAGGAGGTGGTGGAAACTTTAAGAGGTGGGACCTAGCAGATTTTCTAGTCATTGGGGGTGTGTCCCCAATGAATAGGGATTGTGGGACTTTGGCTGCTTCTTCCCTTTTTCTTGATTCCTTGCTATGAGAGGAGTGGTTTTTACATACTCCCACCATATGTGTTGCCCAAAGCAACAGAGTTAACTGATTGTGGATTGCAACCTCTGAAACCATAAACTGAAAGAAATCTTTCCTTTGTATAAATAAGCTGATTATCTCAAATATTTGTTATAGTGACAGAAAGCTGACTAACACAATAGCCTGAGTTCATATTTTTGGTACTAATTCCTTTCTTTTAATGAGAATATTTGCTGTTTCAATATAATCTTATTTTAAATTTTTTGTAAAATTGCGTATAACCAATTAATAAATTTAAAATTATTGACAAACATTAATTGACTTTTTTCTGTAGTCCATCATATTTTAAACTGAGAAACAACTTGCTTTACAGGTACTGACTACTTAGTAGCTTTCAGAGGAAATTATATTTAATAGAAGATATTTAAAATTTTTTTGTATTGAAAATTATATATATATTAGCTCAAATATTTCACAAATACTTGCTTTTTGGCTACATTCAGAGTACCTTTTTTCTTTTTATCTTTTTTTTTTGGAACCGGGGATTGAACTCAGGTGCACTTGGCCACTGAGCCAGATCCCCAGCCCTATTTTGTATTTTATTTAGAGACAGGGTCTCACTAAGTTGCTTCGGGCCTCACTAAGTTGCTGAGGCTGGCTTTGAACTCGCGATCCTCCTGCCTCAGCCTCCTGAGTTGCTGGGATTACAGGCGTGCGCCACCGCGCCTGGCAGAGTACCTTTCTTCAATGAACATTTCTGACAAAACAAATTTAAAAATCCCCCACAATACTTACCTATGACTGCAGAATCATAAATATTCTTAATTTCATTCTATTCTGGTAGAGGATATGTTTATCCAATAAAGATGGAGGTTTCAGGGCTGGGGATATAGCTTAGTTGGTAGAGTGCTTGCCTCATAAGCACAGGCCCTGGGTTTAATCCCCAGCACCACACACACACACACACACACACACACACACACACACACACACATATACATGTTTCAGGGCCAGTGATGTAGCTCAGTGTTAAAGTGCTGCTGAGTTCAATTCCCCATATCAAAAACATAAAAAATAAGAGAAGTAGAGATTTCAACAAAAGGTTCTTCTCAGGGCTGGGGATATAGCTCAGTTGGTAGAGTGTTTGCCTCGCAAGCACAAGGCCCTGGGTTCAATCCCCAGCACCACAAAAAACAAACAAACGAGAAGGTTCTTCTCATAAATCCACATAAGCATATAGACATGAATTCATAGAATCCAAAATTCAATTATAGAATTTCAAAGTCAAACCTTGTACACAACTTGAGTTCTCATTATAAATTTGTCCTGTTTGCTTTTGTAGGAATGATTTTTTTTTTTTGTGGGAATGAACTGGGAATGAACGAGGGCCTCATGCATATTAGAAAAGTGTTCCACTCTGAGCTATATCCCTAGTCCTGCAGGGATGAACTTAAATGTTTTGTTCTTTACAAGCTTTGTTTTTTTTCTTTTTCTTTTGCGGTGCTGGGGATTTGAACCCAGGGTCTTGTGCTTGCAAAGCAGGTTGCACTCTACCAACTGAGCTATATCCCCAGCCCACAAGCTTGTTTTTAATAATGCAGTTTTCTAAAAACATCAACAATGGTATTCCATTTATTGAATATTGTATACATATTTCCAATTGATTTTGAATTACAGGTTGTTTGGAAGCAAACAACCAAATTCAAGTACATTTCTCCTCCACGTTTTTAATTTAACAAGAACATTATTATATTGTACTCTATAAACCTTTGTGCTTGTAATGATGACTGCCAAAACGAAATAACTTTATCTTTACTGCAGTTCTTTTAAAGCTAAACTTACAGTAACATTCTCAATGGCACCTGTTTTTCATCTTTGAGTTAACTTCCAAAATTTTTCCATTGATTTCTATAATTGGATTTAAAAAATCAAAGCGTTATTGAAATTAACTCATTTTCTGTTTGAGTCACATGATAATACTGACATAAAATAGCATGATTCAGCTGTTTGTGAAGTTATATTGCTAATGGAGTTGACACATCAATAGCTTTGGCTTGATTTTTCATGTATAATAAGAGAATTTGGAAGTAACACTGTCATTTGTTCAAAATGACAAGTCATTCTTCACAGAATTATATGTAAATATATTGCCTACAACAGCAAATGTTAGTTATTTGTCTTGGGGTGCAGGTTCTTAAAACAATGATGACTTTATAAAAAATATTTTTTTCGCTGTTGATGGACCTTTCTTATTTATATGTACGTGGTGCTGAGAATTGAACTCAGTGCCTCATGCATGCCAGGCAAGTGCTCCACCACTGAGCCACAACCCCAGCCCTAATGTTTATCTTTTGAAGTAGATGTTTCTTCAGCTTTCATGGGGTTGGTTGGTATTATCAGTATAGCCCCCATAGTCAACAAATACATGTATTTTTTGAAATGGGATTTTGCTGTATTGCTTACACTGGTCTTGAATTCCTGGGATCAAGAGTTCCTTCTGGCCAGGTGTGGTGGCACACACCTATAATTCCAGTAACTTGGGAGATTGAGGCAGGAGGACCTCAAGTTTGAGACTAGCCTCAGCAATTTAGTGAGGTCCTAAGCAACTTAGTGAGACCCTGTCTTAAAATAAAAAATAAAAAGGGCTGGGGATGTGGTTCAGTGGTAAAGTACCTCTAGTTTCAATCTCTGGTACCAAAAAAAGAAAGAAAGAAAAAAAGAACTCCTCTTGCTTCAGCCTCCTGAGTAACTGGGAACACAGGTACCCACTGTACCTAGCTGGTCAACAAAAATTTCATGCAAGTTTTATTCTTCATTAACTCTCTAAAAAAACAGCAATCCATTCTTTAATTTTCAAATTAAACATGCACTTTTAAAGCCTAATGCCCCCACCAGGCATGGTGGCACACACCTGTAATTTTAGTAACTTAGGAGGCAGTGGCAGGAGAATTTCACATTCAGAGTCAGCCTCAGTAACTTAGCAAGGCCCTAAGCAAATCAGCGAGACCCTGTCTCTTAATAAAATATTAAAAAGGACAGGGAATGTGGCTCAATGGTTAAGTGTCCCTGGGTTCAATCCTGGTACAAAAAATAAATCTAATTCCCCTAAAGTCTTATTGCAAAATAAAAAAGTATCATCAAGCAATAAAATAAAAGATTAGTTGTATGATTTGTACCATACAAAACCACCCAAATCTAGAGAATTCAGACTCCAGCAGCTCTATTCAGCCTTTTCCCCATACATATTTCATATAATATTAGCTATACTGTCTCACTGCTCCTACAAAATGTTTAGCTCAGGGTATGTGCATCTCACAGGCCATAACACAGACTGTGCACAACTATGGTGGTTTGTTTACCAAGTGACCAGCAGGGGTGGCAGTATGGAATTCTTTCCCCATGACCATTTGAGACTAGAAGGAGTTAGCTTGTCTGAATTTACTCAAGTTCAAGCCCACTTTATGTTTTGTTTCATCATTAACCCCGCTGGAAAGGGTTGGAAAAAGACAAATGCATTTAATGCTGTTTTACTTTTGGATGTCACTATCTGTTAAAGTGAGAATTCACTTTAGTATTACTAGACAAGCACAGCTAAAGGTAGAAGTCCAAAGTGAAAGTCTTCTAAAACCATCTTGGTTTATTTTAATAATTATGAATAAAACTCAGTTAAAAAAGGAAAAAAAATTAGGATGCCTGTTATACCAGATACAACACTTGCCCCAGGAAAACCAGGTTATGTAATTATTTTACAATTGATATTAGGGCTCTTTAGATGCAAGCAACAGAAACCAACTCTAGCTAACTCAAAGAAATAGACAAATAGAGAATTTTGCGGGATGCTGAGAGGTTCTCAATAGGAAGAATACCTCTTCAGGTCTGCAGGGTGCTGCTCTGAAATAAAAGTGTCTCAACCATCCTTTGCATTTTGTTCTGTTTTGTGTTGCTGAAAGGAGGGAGAAGGAGGTGGGGAGATATTTCAGCTGACTTATCTATGGTGCTGTGCTAGGCCATCATGGCTAGAGGAGAGCGAAGAAGGAAGTCAGGGTGCTATGTGAAGGGAGGAAGAAATGGAAGAAGCTGGGCTTCTAAAAATCAAATGTCCACCCTACCCACCATACCAATTATGTCTTTTCATGTGGTTTAGGTCTTCCTGCCATCGTTTGGGGTATCTTCAGTGTTCATGAAGATGATACAATATCTTAGTTTCTCACATACACACTTTTGTTTTTTGGGAAAATGAGGTCTCTCTCTGTTGCCCAGACTGGTCTCAAACTCATGATTTTCCTACTTTAGCCTGCCAGGTATTCAAATACTTTCTTTTTTTTCCTTTTCTTTTTTTTTTTTTTTTTGAACCAAGGATTGAACTCAGGGACACTCAGCCACTGAGGCACATCCCAGCCCTATTTTGTATTGTATTTAGAGACAGGGTCTCACTGAGTTGCTTAGGGCCTCACTAAGTTGCTGAGGCTGGCTTTGAACTCGCAATCCTCCTGGCTCAGTCTCTCAAGTCGCTTGGATTACAGGCGTGTGCCACCATGCCTGGCTCTACAAATACTTTCTTGATCTCTCAACTTCAGTGACCTCATTTCTGTTTCAGGCAACCACAGATCAAACCATCAATCTGAACTTTGAGCATTCAGTCACTCTCTATAGATTTCTCTGTTCTAGTACCTACTTTCTGCTAATGTTGTCCCATCTTTCTAGGCTTCTCACTTCTGTCTTCCCGGATCATGTTCTTTGACCTCATGTGGAGACTGCAGATCATTCTCACTGTCCTCCATCTATCAACCTGTTTCTGCCTTCACTTTCTTTCCAGGAGAAAACAGACCCCTGATCCCTTGTTTTAGTCCCTCACTTGCTAGTATAATATTGAGCTGGCAGTTGAGCACTGAGCTCACTGCAGCTGCATCTCTGTCTTTAAGCATCTGTCTCCCATTTCCTCAGGGGTTATTCCAAGTAGTCATCATTGTTCTCAATGTCCTGACCCTACAATGAAAATTGAGGGTACCCAAATGAGAAATACCTTCATTTTGTATTTTTTGCACTAATCAACATAATTTTCTCCCCTGTAGTTTTAAGGAAGAAGTGTCCCTCCCCCTGGAGAAAGCTCATTCCTCTCCTGGGCTCTGAATCCAGTTCCTTCCCTTGTCTCACTCCAGCGATTATCCCTTCCCTCGCCCATGTCCTTAGCTATGTCTGTCCATGGGCTCTTCCCCCAAGCCTGGCTACTCCACTGTCGAGAAGGCTTCCTCTGTATCCTGGTACTGCTTTCTAGATGTTATTGTATCTTGCTCTTCCCTTTGAAATTATATTCCTCAGTAGAGTAGTTTACACTCACTCTGCCCCTGTCTGTTACCCTCATGCCTTCCTCAAGCCAATGTAATTTATTTAGCTCCTTTCTTTGTCAGCACTGAAAACAGCTCTTGTCACCTGGGAATGGCAAAAGTGATGGATGCTGGCCAGCCTTTACTTCAACTGATGTTGTAGTAGTATCTACCCTTGACCACTCCCTCTTTTTTATGTCTCCCTATAACACCACATCTTCCTAGGTCTCCTTTATGAAGAGCTCCTCCCTGACTGTGTCCCCAGGCACCCCCACCTTACCCCAGCCGTGTTCCCTACAGAACCAACTTTTTGCAAAGTTTATCAAGTTAGAAACTGAACTTCTACTTGTATGCAATTTAATTTTATGAGGAAGAATGATGTATTTGTTACAGAAGACCAGAGGACAAGGCCTTCTGTTCTGCTAGTCTGAGGACACACTTTACTTCTCACATATTGTAGTCACTTCCCATTAGGCACAGGCACTATCATGAGGAACAAAGTTTTCCTAAACTTTAATAGCCTTATTTTGAAAGCTGTTTCAAGATGACTTGTACCATACTGACAGCCCAAGTTATAAAAGTTTAAAAGGCACAGGGAAAGCTGGGACAGGACGTAATGATTTTGAAAGCACGAGTTGCAGAAGTAAAGCTGGATGCACCCTCATCTATCATTATTCAGTGTCTGGGTGTACATTTATAATAGCGCCTTTATTTGTCTCTTGCAGTGGGTCTCAAGGGGGCTGCCAAAAGAGATTGTTCCTTGAACATAATAGTTGCTTAATAAATATTCATTGAATGAGAAAGCAGAGACGAGTGCTTCAGATCTTTGCCAACATGAAGAGTTGCTCATTGAGATGTGCTGCAGGTTTTTGGCGTGGGTGGAAGTGGTAATAAAATGGTGATTTTATGTGGTTCACGAAGGACACAGAAGCAACTGGATGGAAAAGTGCCCTGAAAAACTTCTGATGTGATTACGTAACCAAGTTACTGAGAACTAAGGTCTCTTCAGCATAGACCCAAGGAAATCTGATGTCCCCTACCTTCCTTAGGTTTCTTTTTGCTTTTATTTTTCAAAGTAGTATCTATCAACTGCGCTCCTGTGAGCCAGGTGCTGAGGCCACAGACCAGGAGACAAGGGTCCCTCCCTGCCTTTACAGAACACATAGTTAAGAGGAGGGAGCCTGGCTCAGAGAAGCAGGTAGGACACGAAAGAATCTGGAGGGAGATTTCTCAGAGAATGTGCCAGGTGAGCTAGGCCATGAAAGTGAAGCAGAAACTTACTGACAGAAAAATCCTGTGTGTGTGTTTGTTAACAAGAAGGGCTACTGACAAGGCCGGAAGTAATTGGTGAAACAATTATGAAGTTGCTAAAGATCGTTTTCCAGAATTTGAAGTCAGGCCAAAGTTATGCTGAGTCATACTCACAAGGGCAGGAGATTCTGCAGGCTGGGGTCTTTTCCTGGGAGGATTGAGAGAAAAGAAATAGGAACTCAGTTGCCACAGGGAATGGGTGAGACCAGAGCAAAGGACAGGTAGCAGATTATCAAAGAAAAGAAAATGGGTAGACAGTACTCTCTATCACCTGGTTGCTAACAGCCTCTGAGGGAGGGGAAGAGGAGGGTGAGAGGAGGGGCCATGAGGAGAAAGAAAATCTGAAATCTACAAAAGGGGCAAGACATCCCCGCTCCCTTGGGTACCAGCTCTGGAGCTCCTCCTCTCCGGAGGAGTCTCAGTCTCTCTCTCTCTCTCTCTCTCTCTCTCTCTCTCTCTCTCTCTCTCTCTCCTACCTTTTAAATAAAATTTACTTTTTGCTCTTGCCTGGGGTTTCTCAGGTGTTTAATCTTCAACACCAGGGTTGGGGAGGACGAGGACCCAATCCTGATTTTAAGACCTGTTTCAAGGGGAGTAGGGAAGAGAAATTTCTACTCTGATTTGAAAGAATAGAAAATGACAACTGATGACATGGAGAGAATGGAAGGAGGTCAAGGTCCATGTCAACCTCATTCTGTTAGCCAGCACTTGCTGAGCCCCCTTGGGCCCCTATCCCTCTGTGTCTCTCTGAAGCCTCCCTTCATTCTCCAGAAGGCCCTGTCAGATCAGTGGGTCCCACTGTACCCCATTCTTTACTTCTTACAGGCCTGAAGGAAGAAAGCCCATCTTTTTATGCATTTGCTGTGCTGCCCTTCCCGGGCCAGGACCAGTTTGCATTTCTCATTATCTCTCCAGGAGCTCCCATGGCACTGGGAGGGTGACCTAGGCACAGGTGACCACACTGGCCTCTGAAGGGGCCTCCACCTCTAGCTTCCTCTGCTCACCCTTTCTTTTTCAGAATATATTTTCATGACAATGTCAATTCTCCTGCTCAAAAAGTATCATATATGATAGAACAAAATACAGTCCTTAAAGATCAAATCATAGAGAGATGATGCATTATAAATGGGGAAATGAATGTTCACTGAAATGTTTGCTATATATATGGTTAAGTAAAAATGTAGATTATGTTGAGTATGATTCAAATTCTGTTGAAAGTATAGGTCAAGAGCTGGAGAGTGGCTCAGTGGTGGAGTGCTTGCCTAGCATGTGTGAGGCACTGAGTTCCCTCCTCAGCACCACATACAAAACTAAATAAAATAATTATAGCCAGGTGCGGTGTCTCACGCTTGTAACCCCAGTGGCTCGGGAGGCTGAGGCAGGAGGATCGTGAGTTCAAAGCCAGCCTCAGCAAGGGCAAGGCACTAAGCAACCCAGTGAGACCCTGTCTCTAAATAAAATACAAAATAGGGCTGGGGATGTGGCTCAGTGGTTGAGTGCCCCTGAGTTCAATCCCCAGTTCCAAAATCCATTTTAAAAAAAAGTTTAGGTCAAAATGATTGAAACATGTAAGTCAAATGCTGATAGTGGTGAGATTTCAAATACTCTTTATTTTTATCTCTCTGTATTTTCCTATCATCCATAATAAATGTATCTTATTTTTGTATCAAAAAGACCTCAAAATAAAAAAAATTTTTTTTTTTGGCAGTAATGGGGATTGAACCCAGGGCCTCACATTAACTAGGCAAGTGCTAGGGAAGTAGCTCTGAGCTATATCATCAGCCCTTTTTAATTTGCTTATTTTGAGACAAGATCTTGCTAAGTTGTCCAGGCTGTCCTCAAACTTGTGACCTTCCTGCCTCAGCCTCTTGATTAACTGGGATTATAGGTGTGAACCACTATGACTGACTTTGTGATCAATTTTTTAAAAGACAAAAAGATTTATCAATATAATAATGGATAAATTAATTGTGATTTAGTTAGATAACAGGAAAATTATTCAGCAGTGAGAATAGTTGAGCTGTAGCATATAATAGCATGGATTAATCTTAGCAATATAAGGTTGAGTGATGAAAGGAAGTTTAGAAGACTATAGGATGAAAAGATTTCTATGAAGTTCAAAAACAAGAATACTAAGTTAAGTTAGATAGGAGCAAGAAGTTCAAGTGCTTGCTATTGCATTCTAGGGTGACTATAAATAATAATAATAATAATAATAATAATAATAATAATAATAATAATTTTGAAAAGCTGGAAGAAAGGATTTAGAAAGTTTTTACCATAAAGAAATGACAAATGGGAAGATAGATTTATTTAACCATATTTAAAAATTATGCAATGTATACATGTATGGGAACATGTGGTACCCTGTTACCCCGTTGGTATGTACACTTTTTATGTTTGTATGAATTGGTGTAAAAACGAATAAAAAAACAGGGGAAACTAACCATGCTACTGAAACCAAGGCAAAAGGACAGTCAGTGTAGATAATGAATGATTGGGTCAGGAAGATTGGGGCTGATTCAAAAGGAAATAAAATGTGAATACCTCCAGAACACTTCCCCCTCCTCCAATCTGTTGTCAAGGTCACCTGCCTCCAGGGAATTGTTCCTTCCAGCAAGGAGTTGTTAATGAGTAGCCTCTGAGTGGCTCCCCTCCTGCCTTTCTGGGCAGATAATGAAAAATACGGAGAAGTACCACTGGACAGATCCCTTCCTCCCTTTTTGTCCACATGGGCAGGATGGGAGGAGGGGACAAGAGAAGAAAGGAACTCTGAAATCTATAAAAGGGGGAAGACACCCCCATGTGCTCGGGGGCCAGCTTTGGACTCCCTCCTCTCCCCCTACCATCCTGTTCTATCCTTTATTTATTTTGGGGTGCTGGGGATTGAACTCAGGGGCGCTTAACCACTGAGTCACATCCCCAGCCCTATTTTGTATTTTATTTAGAGACAGGGTTTGAGTTGCTTAGTGCCTCGCTTTTGCTGAGACTGCCTTTGATTCTCCTGTCTCAGCCTCCCGAGCTGCTGGGATTACAGCATGTGCCACTGTACCCAGCTGTCTTATCCTTTAAATAAAACTTCTTGCACTTGTCTCAGCATTTCTCAGGTGTTCAATCTTCAACACCAGGCAAACCGGATTTGGACCTGATTTTTAACACTGGTATCATCTCTGGTGTCACTACTCCCTTTTTAAAAAATTTAAAAAAAAATTTTTTTCAGATATTAATGGACCTTTATTTAATTAATTTATTTGTATGTGGTGCTGAGAATCAAACCCAGTGCCTCATACATGGCAGGCAAGCACTTTACCACTGAGCCACAACCCTAGCCCCACACTACTCTTTTTTAATTGTCTTCTTTCCTGGGCCTCTTGAAGTTTTTTTTGACTCTTCTGACCCAAATACCTTCCTTTCTATTTTGCTTACCCTGGTACTCATAGTCTACACAGCATGCTTGGCAATGGACTAGGATTGAAAATTGTATAAGGATTAATTAAAACACATCTGAAGCTTCTAGCTCAGGGTTTAGTGTGCAGAGTACCCTCTCAAAGGGGTGTGTTTGTTGATTAATCCAGATGTAGCAGAGGCAGCCATGTCAATTTTTGTTACAAATAATCCCCAAAATCAGAACTCAGAATCTCCATTCTCCCAGAGAACCCAGGTGGGCAACATAGCTTTAGAAGTGTTTTTTAGAGGAGAAACTGGAAGGTGTTTGTTCCTCCAAACCAGAGGCTGTTCTCCCAAGTGCACTTCCACCTTCACCCATCCTCTTGACATCTCCCCATCACTCTGTGATTTTCCCTTGACAACATCAAATTCTCCATTACACAGATTGATTCCAACCATCACATTTCCTGTCCTAGATGTGCAAACTCATGTCCCTCTTGGAACTCAGCTAACAAAAGATCTTTCAGTTACCCAGATCTGATGTCCTTTAAGGGGTCCTATTTACTCCTGTTGGTTCAGCATAACTATTAATGTTATCCCTTCATGCTCTCAAAAATGAGTTGGTTGAGACAATACATTATATATTTTAAATTGTAGATTGCTTTCTTCCCTTACGGAGCCAATCCTTTAGAGTATATCTGGTTTCTCAAAAGGAGATCCATGGCTATTTTGAGTAAGGGGCCCAATCTTCTATATGTTTACATCATTTTGTCTTGGTAGCTGTTCAGCAGAGCTGTTTTAGGTACTTGTTAAAGAGGACAGCATGAGTTAAAACATATGGACAGGTCTGTGCAGGTTGGGGGTGGAGCGCAGGAAAGAGAAGGTTCATAGCATCAACATCTTTTTACAAGCACAAAGTACTGACAAATGTATTGAAATAGATGGACTTGACAGTGTTGGTGTATAATGTTAGTCATGGTTCACCTTTGCTCAGGCAGAGGTATCATAAGGCATTGAATGACAGAGATTTCTTTCATAATGAGGTATTTATCTTGGATGGGCAGAATAATGTTCAGAACTTATGTTTTCATGAAACAGAAGATTAATGTATTTAAAGAACAAAAAGGAATGGATCAGAGGAAAAAGCATTCCAAAACATCAATATGATTGAGAATAATATACCACAGGCTATATATTAAATTCATCCACTAATTTTTCTAACCTTATCTTGGCCACAGTGGGGTTGTCTTCAGGAGCCTGGACTTGTTTTTCCTACCTGTCCTCTACATATACATACTGAATAATTACCAAGACAAATGATGGGTTGTTGAGACCAATTCTGGTCTAGGATCTTCAGCTGTTTCTGCCCAGGATTCCTCTAGTGCAAATCCTCTTTGTCTTTAATCCATGTGGTTCTGAATCCATGTAGTGTTGACCTGTTTATGTTGGCTAGACTTTACATTCCTTTTGTGACTTCAGAACCTAAAAAGGGTCAGGGGAAGAAAATCTCCCTTAGAGAATCAACATACTTTAGTACAGAACCATTTTCACATAATTTTTTGGCTTACCTGCCCCAAGGCAAAGGTTAATTCTTCTGAGTTATCCTTGGGCTCACTTCCCAAAGTCCATCTCCTTCCCACCAGAGCTTAGAGGTCTTTTAGGTCAAGTTGTTCTGCTTACTCATAACCTTCAGAGAACCTGGTCTCAAATCATACCAATTTCCAGAAACTGAACAACATGAGTTTTCATTCAATGCAAATTAAAGACAAATCAAAGAAGCTTGTTTTGGTTAAACCTTAAGATGCCTGGGTAGTCAATAAATTTAGAAGCAGTAGAATGACTACTTGGGATAGGTTTTTAAGAAAACTGTGATTATGTTTCTTTGACAAAATCAAAACTTGATGGGAACTTTGGGAACATTTTGCCTAAGCTAGACAATAAAAACAAAGTCGTAATCTTTTTCTTGTTTAAATGAGATGAGGGAGACTGGGTTGAATGAGAGTGAACTGGGAGGATATAGAGATCCATAATTGGAACATGGGAAGATGTACCAGGCAATTAGAAGCAACAATATTGATTGTTCGTATTTTAAGTACATCTGGTAGGCGTACTACTTTTTAGGGAAATAAAATTTGTCTAGACTATTGGATAAACTCAAGAAAAAATAAATGATTTCCCACATGAAGACTTTGGATCACCAACTTCCATTTATGTTTTTAGTTAAATGTTATTTGGCTAATAAATTTGTGGGGTCCTCTAGTTTCCCATATCTTTTTCTCCGTCTTGATCAAGAAACAGAGTACCTTGATCATTTGGTGACCTGAGCAGCTGGGGATGAGGTGTCATCTCCAAAACACCAAAAGAAGTTAGTCTTGGCTCTGAGACAAATTCCTTAAAGTCTTATATGAGCTCTGTAACCTGGCCCCCTCATTGTGCATATACCTAGATAGAACATCTCTTTGTCTCACTGTCCTTTGTGAGGACCACTGCAGACCCCTTGTAAGGAAGTTCCCTTGAATGCTTTGGCCTGATCACCCTGATGGCATTTGGTACTTCTTTCTTTGAAATCCCAGCTGGCCCCATCTTGGAGGGCTCGGGGCACTCCCTTATGGGAGTTTCTCTGCCATGGCTTTTGGGGTGACTTTAGCCTTGGGTTCAGCAGGAATATGACATTGTAGGAGTGGTTTAAGGCTTTGCCTTTTGTTATAATGACAATTATCAAGTTGTCTCATTATTAAGTCAATGAATCAAAAGGTCCTATAAAGATCTGAGGGAGCAATGTGGAGTAGGGAGCCCATGACTCTGTTGATAACTGACAATTGTTCTTCCTTTGCAGATGAAGGCATGTGTGCCTGTGAACAGTCCTGCCCTGTCCTCCTAAAGATGCTCAAGGCAGAGTACTCAGGGAAGCATAGTGAAATAGTAAACTCCAGGCAACTGCGGAAGATGTCTAAGGTCGATCTCAAAGACACAAGACCAGAAATGAGCCTTCTTCCCAGATCTGAAGATGCTTCAGGTAGAGGGAGGTGTCCTAGCCTTGTCTCACAGATTACCTTTGCAATTGCCATACTGAGTGCTATTTAGTTTCTGGACAGGTAATCTCTTTAAACCCTCTGTCTGTGTCTTTGCACAGGTTGTTTCTGTTGCCCAAAGCACCCTCCCCTTCTTATATATTCCCTAGTTTGCAGCTCAGCTACTCTGCAAGCCCTTCCTTAACTTGCTACCTTGGGAGTTGAAATAAATTCCTCACTTGTCTTCCAAGGACCTGCTACATACATCTGTACATACGCGTGTCTTCCATAAACATTTGTTGTACACCTATCCTTAAGCACATTGAGGGGTATTCCTATTCAGCCAGGCTGTATAATTATTACACTGGGTAACAACTCTATGCTCCATGTCTTTTATTGCTCTCATTTCTCCCACTGCTCCTCTGTAAGAATGAAAGATGGAAAAGGACCTCAGCTATCTCTGATAGAAATTGAAGTTCTCTGTGGCCAGACCAGTTGGAACTGACTAGATTAAAGATGATCACCTAAATTACTTTTCAAATGTGCCATTTTCATCCCATCTGCATGCTAAATGACACCTCCCACCCCCAGCACCATGACAGTTGACAGGTGTCATACGACAACCAGAAAGAATCATAAAAAGAGTAAAAAGAGGTGGTACACAAATTCCTGGAAAATTTCTGCCCATTTCCAGAAAAGACATGAATATTCCCCACCTTTTATTAGCCCATCCTTCCTCTCATTTCTTTTACCTTCTCCCCATGCCTTACCTACCCTCAACCAGTTGAGAAGTTGATTTGTGAGCTAGACTCTTGTTTCTCCATTCTTTGATCACTGAATAAATTTGTGCTGTTGGTGTGAAGCCTTGGTCTCATCTTTGGTTTCGTGATACTGAATGGAAAAAGTTATTCCTTTTGGTGGGGAGGTCCCTCTTTTAGGAGGGGGGCAATAAACTCTGGGTAACACAGTTACAATGATAGCATATAGCACGGTTACCATAGGCTGTGTGCCAAGGGAATCTTTATGGACCCACAAAGTTTCTTTTAGGCCTCAAACATGATCTTCTCCACTTTATGGGGACAATAGCAAAAATATACCTGTAATGAAAATATTTCCTGTCTCTATGAAGGGGTTTGATTCCAGAAGCAGAGAAGACCTCTCCTCAGAACTTCCAGACCCTTGCCATTTTATAGAAAGGAATTTAAGGGCACATTAGGTTCTAGCAAAGAGGAAGTGCTTTATTAAAAAGTGAAAGGTGAAGATGAGCATTCTCAGAGCATATGGTGCGCTATCTTGAGAGCAAGACAGCTTTCAGGTTCTAGGGCTCTTCTTTTAAAGGAAATTTTGCAATGGGTGAGTGTGGGAAAGTATGTGGGGACATTAGCCTGGTGAACTCAATTCTTTGATCATGGATCACAGGACATTTATGGTGGTTGGTCCTCTCCAGGATCTTCAGGTTGACATTGTTTCCTCTATCTAGATAACATTTGTGCTTGTAATAGATTCCTTAAAATATATCTCCTTTGGTTTGTCCAATCTGAAAATACATTGAGTAGGCAAAGAGTCCATGTAAGATTTAATCAAAATAAGGCAGTTTTCATAAATGAGTGAATTTGCAGTATCTGTAAGATTCGTAGATTTCTCAGAAAGTTGGGAATGACTAGCCTGGAGAAAAAACACTCTGGGGAGTAAGTGTGATGATATGGCTTTTAGATTTAGCTACAGTCACTTTTTCCTTCCCTTGTGTCTCCTTTCCACTTATTTCTTCTTCTTCTCTCGTACCTCATATAAACTTTGTTAGGTGATTCAAATTTGTTCTTGAACATTATTACATTTGAAAATAAATTATATATTTGTTGTTATTACTTCAAATGAATTCTTGATCCTGCAAAACAGAAGAGTTATAAGTATCAGTTCATGTATGCTAATGGTAGCCAAATAATTGCCTATGAATTAATAGTAGCTACATTTTTCAAAAGCTTGGTTTTTGTTTTTTTAAACCATAACACGGTTTTATCTATGAGGCATGAGGATTTTCAGGTGTTCGATCAATGTGGGTAGAGATCCAGACAGGCAATAGCAGGGACAGAGAGGATTCCATTTGTTCACCCTTTTCTTTTTGGCCTCCGTTGTTGTCAAGTACATCAAGAAACTAAGAAAAGCAAATTAAATGGTTTCCTTGTCATGAGTTTTAACTACAGATCTGTGCTGCTGTCAAGAACTGTGAAAGGCTTTGTTTGCGCAAATCTCAAAAGGAAGATATTTCACTTTCCTCAAACAGAAATAGCTCCAAGTCTAAAATACTCACTTCCTTTAGTCACACTGGGGGGCTCAGGGGATGGGAGGACTGCAGGGTCAGGCAGAAAATATTAATTCCCTGTTTCCTTTTCAAAACTGGCAGTGGGAAGGATATGCGTAGAAGAAAATGTAAGATGACTACAGGTTGAGTTACAAAGAAAACAACAGCTTAACCAAGTCCTATGCTTGTACCATCCCATCACCACCCCCACGTCCTCCCTGGTCCTTCAGAAGGTAAATAATAACTGTGAATGCAGAATTAAAAATCTCCTGGGCATATGTTTTCCCTGAAAAACATGCTAAAACTGTAAAATGTCCTAATAACCTTTGCCTTTGAGTGATGACCCAGTTTTCAGAGACTGAGAAACCTGTTCTCTAACAGTGTAGACTATGAAAAACCTCAGCGTTTAGAATTGCATCTGTAAGAATGAATATCCCACTCTTTCCTTTGAGTCAGTCTGATGCAGAAATCAGCCTCAGTGTACAAGCTGGGTGTAGAGCTCCAGCGAAAGGTAGTTCACCCCTATCTTACCTGGACTTTCTGAGGAAACAGGATCTGGGGTCTGTTTTGCAGTACAGACCTGAGACTGGCTTTTTCTACACAGCTCTGCTTTGCCTGGAGCCTGTCAATACACTACTCATCCCCTAAACCCGTGATAATTCTTTCTTTCCCTTTGTTTGGTGAGATGACCCTTGGGCTCCCTGGTGTGCCATCTCCATCATGGCAATAGGGCAAAACGTCGCCTTTGTTGGACCTCAGGTTTCTTCCTGGTGCCTCAGCTCATTGGGCTAGAAGACTTTTGCCATTTGGCTTCTCTCTGTGGTGTTTTCTGTCTCTCATCCCTCAGAGCACTGGTCCAGGATGCTGGCTGATGCTGAGGCCTACACCACATTGGAGCAAGGATGAGAGTGAAGATCTGCAAGTGACAGGTCAAGGTAATATGTAAAAACTGCATGTTAAAGATCAACTTCAGCTGGTCCTGTTAGGTGGTCCTGTTAGGTGTACTACCACCCCCAAAGGACCTTAAATGATCTGTTTTGGAGTTTATTCCAGGAGTCAGTGAAACTCAGCTCCCTTTGTAGAGTCTGTCTGGTTAGGCTTACCAGGTTTCTGACAATTTCCTGGGCTGCCTCAAAACCTCTTGTTTACAACTAATAGGTAGAGAAATGAAGCCCAGAAAAACATAGACCATGCCTTAGTCATCAGCATACAAGGGTCATATAGGTCTCATTTGCCTTATGTTGAGACTCACCTAGGGGTAGTTTTTGAATAATAAATCTTATGAATATCTTTGAGTTCAGATTAGGTCTTTCTGATCTTATGAGAAGACAAGTTGGGAAACATAAGTAATTCACCCTTTGGAAAATATGGTCAGTATAACTGCATCCCGTTTTAAGGTATTATTTTAGTCTGTTTTTTGTTGCTCTAATAGAATATATAATCTGAGACAGAGTGATTATTAATGAGGTTTATTTTGATTCATGGTTTTGGAGGCTGGGAAGAGCATGGTGCTGGCATCTGTTCAGCTTCTGGTTAGAGCCTTGTGCTGTTTCAACTTATGCCAGAAAATGGAAGGGCAAGTGAGTGTATCTGAAAGAGCAAGAAAAGAAGGCTGAACTCCCCAGGGAAAGACTTTCCCCCACCACCATCCAAACACCTTCCAGCAGGCCCCACCTCCCCAAACTGACATTGAACAGTTATCTCTTGGGGACACACCCAAACGATAGCAGGAGTGTAACTGAGAATCCTCTTGTGAAGCAAGTTTCTTTCTCACAGTTAAAATGAGAAAGATGAAGCACCCTTCATTTACAAATCAGCATGTTTATGCCCTGGACTTTCAAGGACCACGGGTCTGCAGAGTTTGCTTTCTCTACTAGTTACCAATTTCTGTTCTTTTACTGCCTATACCTTGCCATCTCTCATTCCCCACTTTTACCCAGATACAAACGCTACCATACAACCTGAATATTCCAGAGCTATCTTGACTCCAAGCATTCATTCACTAGTCTCATAAAAATGCTTGTATTCATCAGTACTGAAAATAATCATTGCACCTAATATATATGTTAGCAATGAAAATACATTCCCAATATATGCCCAAACTAAGCCCTAAAACTTTGCACCTGAGACATTAGTTGGTTATTCCAGGACATTGAGGACAAAGCAGTTTGTCAAACAAATTGCCCCTTTCTCCTCTCTTGGCCATCCTCTATCCCTCTCACATGCTCCTTCACTGAGCAGCTGCAGCAATACTGTGTGTTGTGGTGATGTCTAAGCTCACTGCCTTCAGCCTGTTGTCTGGTCCCTCAGCTTCAGCTCCCACTTCTGTCTGACATTCAGCCAGCACCTTCCAGCCTCTTAGGTCTAGCCTCTGGGCCAGCAGATTCCAAAAACCTGAGTCATGGCCTGTGATGAAGAAGTACCTGTCTTAGAGGTGGTTCCCACTTGCCCCTCTGCCAGTACCAGAGCAGAAGGTAGCACAGGCCCATGAAGGTCACCAGGCAGAGCCATGTGGCAGGGGTTTTTCCTTCACCTTGAGAAAGAAGGGAGATTCAGAGTTCTCCAATCAGAGATTGGGTTTGCCAGAGTTAGAGGCCCAGACCTCAGGTGCCTACAATTTGCTGTGATCTCTTCTACACTCCAACTATAAATTTGATTATTGTGACATCTACCAAATGATCCCTGTTATATAAGATAGGAGGTGGCTTAGGTAAGCTGCCAAGTTCTTACATTGTTTAAGGATTATTTTAAATACAGAAGTGCAAACTAATTCTTTCTCTATTATGCTGATTATGGAAAGTCATTTTCTGGTCTATTTGGTTTAACAGTAAAGTTTCTTTGACCAAATATTCATTTATGATTATGTACAGAATGGTAATATTGAGTACTTCTTGGCAGTAGCAGCAGAAAGAAATTGTTCAATCTATAAAACCCAAACGTGAAGTCTGTGGAATACAAATAGTCTGTTTTCCATTCTACAAATTGGCATTTTTTTCCTCCTTTTTTAAAAAAACATTTCTTTTTAGTTGTAGATGGACACAATACCTTTATTTCACTTATTCACTCTTTTTACATGGTGTTGAGGATCAAACAAACTGCTCTACATATGCAAGGCAAGCACTCTACCAACTGAGCTACATCCCCAGCCCCCTCTCCTTTTAATTTTGTATTTTAGTATGAAGTTTATAGAACTTCACAGTAAAAGGAATTTAATGCTCATTTAATTTAACTCACTAAAAAATTTAATTTGATTTTAAAATTCTCTTTAAGAAATATATTTTAGCTCCTACTATTTGAAAGCAGCACAGGGAGAAGGAAAATAAGTAAAACATATATATTTGTAATCCAGAAATATAAAAAATAACTACCAATGAATAAAGTAAGTGTTAAAGGAAATGTACAAAGTTCAAAGCAATAAGAGATTATTTTTTTGTTGGGAGCACAAAAACTTTAAATATCTTCCATTGCCTGACTTTTCCAAATGCACTCTTTTAAAGACTAATTTTCAACTTATTTTCACTTAGATGTTTCACAGGTATATCAATTTTTTCATTAAAAAGTTATAGAATATAAGCTGGGTGCAGTGGCACTTACCTGTAATCCCAGCAGCCTGGAGGCTGAGGCAGGAGGATCGAAAGTTCAAAGCCGGCTTCAGTAACGCTGAGGAGCTAAGCAACTCAGTGAGACTCTGTCTCTAAATAAAATACTAAATAGGGCTGGGGATGTGGCTCATTGGTTGAGTGCCCTGAGTTTAATCCCCAGTACAAAAAAAAAAAGTTATAAAATATAGAATACACAGATTTAACTTGATCAGAATGAAGTTTTTGTTTTTGATGCTGGGGATTGAACTCAGGTTATCCCACACACAAGGTAAATGCTCTATCACTGGCCTACACCCCTGCTCACACCAGAATTAATTCATTTTTCGTTCGTTTTGTGGAGTTGAGGATTGAACTCAGGGTCTTGCACATTGTACGCAAGTGCTCTACCACTGAGATACGCACCCAGATCCCAAAATGAATTCTTAATCTTTACCCTCACATATATCTATTTTTAAATCTTCACCCTCACACATTTCTCTTTCTTTTTTCCTTCCTTCTATTTATATTTTATTTATACAGGGTCTTGCTAAATTGCTTAGGGTTGCTCACTAAGTTGCTGAGGCTGGCTTTGAACTTATGATCCTCCTGCCTCAGCCTCCTGAGTACCTGGGATTATGGGGTGCACCAGCATGCCTGGCGCACATATCTATTGCTTTTCCAGTTCTCTCGGTAATAAATGACATTTCTATGCATCCATTGGCAGGAACCACAGTCCAGAGAGTTTTTATTTTGGCATCTTCTTCTCAGACTTTACGCCCAATCCATCACTGTATCCTGCTGCCTTTGTTTCTTAAATAAATCTGGATCCCATAGCTTCTTCCACCTCCACTACTGTTCACATGGCCCAAGTCTGACCTCCTAAAGTAGCCTTCTAACTGGTTCCTTTCAGTCATTTAAGTCATTTCATAAAAGAAAATGTAGGTCACATCAAGAGCCTCAGTCTCACCACACCCAACTCCACCAGTAGTCTCTGCACTGACCAAGTAGCCAATTTTCATGCCTACCTCTTTCCCACATTTCCTCCTTCCCACCCCCTTCATTCACATCTACATAAACTTTTTATTCCAATTCTTTACCTGCTTTTTCCTGCTCATTTTTCAAGACTCAGCCCCAAAGTCATTCCCACGGTTGCTTTTCCATATCCCCTTTTCTATCAAGCACATCTCCTCTTATTGCCTATAAACAAACTCTTTAATTTTCTTTGTATAACTTAATACAATTCAAAGTTGAACACTTTTTTGTGTGGTTATTACTTTATTTTATTATTGTTTTTGTAGTACCAGGGATTGAACCAAGGCTTAGCAAATGCTTGGAGGCTGAGCTACCCCTCCAGCCTTTTATTATTTTAATTTTTAAATTTTGAGAAAGGGTTTTGCTAAGTTGCCCAGGTTAGCCCCAGATTTGCAATCCTCTTGCCTCAGCTTCTCTAGTAGCTGGGATTATACGCAGGCACCACCATACCTGGCACCACCATACCTGGCTGTATTTCTTTTCTTTTTTCTTTTTTTTTTTTTAATATGATTTTTTTTTTTTTTGCAGTGCTGGGGATTGAACCCAGGGCCTTGTGCTTGCAAGGTAAGCACTCTACCAACTGACCTATGTCCCCAGCCCTAAATATAAACTTTTAAAAATGCATGTCTTTTAGTTGTCAACGGATCTTTTGTTTAATTTAATTTATTTATATGTGGTGCTGAGTATGGAACCCAGGGCCTCACACATGTCAGGCAAGTGCTCTACCACTGAGCCACAACTCCAACCCCTATTTCTTTTCTTAAGTATAAAATGTTGAAATAATTTCAAGCCCACAGAGGAGCTGCAAGAACAGTACCAAGAACTCTTACGGTCCCCTCACTAAGAGTCCCCAGTTACTAACATTTTACCAAATTTATCATGTTCTTTCTGACTGAGGGTAAATTGAGGGTAATGATGCCCCATTACCCATCAGTACTTAAGTGTACATTTCCTAAAACAAGAAACCATTCCACACAGCTTTATGGAAATCATCTAAATCAAGAAGGTAACATTGATACAATACCACCATATAACTACCATTCAAATGTTTTCAATTGTCTCAACAAAGTCACATATAATCTCCTTTGCTGTAGTGATTAAAACTGGCACTAACAGAGATTTACAAATACTTTTATAGAAGACAAAATCCCCAAACAGAACCATGAATTCATGAACATGTAAGGATGATATTGCAAATCACTTCATAAAAAATGGAATTTCATTAAATAGTATGGGGACTATTGACCATCCATGCCAATTATCAATTCAATGCCTCTGATCTCCACATTCATCCTTCAAAACCTGCTCTTTGACAAAGGCCTGGGCTGGTTAAACATTTTCTGAGATTATGATGTTAAATCACACTTTGCCAGTAGAGGGTGCTGGAGAGACATCACAGGAGAAAGAGGTTCCATCTTCCAGGTTCCTGTGTGCATGTGTGTGCTTCTCAGTGCCCTCATAGCTTTTAACCTCAGAGTCCTTTTACAGGGTGGTTAGAGGAGGTCCCGCCTCCAGGTCTGTCTCTCTCTCTCTCTCTCTCTCTCTCTCTCTCTCTCTCTCTCTCTCTTCTTTCTGTGTGTGTCCTTCCCTCAGTGACCTTAGAGCCCTGTCCCAGTCCTTCAACTTGATGCTTTTGCATTCCAATCCCTCTGTGCACCTGACCTGGCTCCAGAGTTTGTTTTCCATGGCCCTTCTGAAAGAGGATAGTGTGCTCCTGTTCTCTTGCCGACTGTGGACCAGCTCCAGTCTGGCAACCCAAATCATTTCTCTGTCATCTAATGGTCTACAACCACACCTTCTCCAGTCACATCTGAATCCCAGCGTTGGGGAGACAGCCCTCCTTCCAGTTGATCATTGCCTGGCTAGCTCTCTCAGTCCAAGGGTATCCTTTAGCATTATCCTAATGCCTTTAAAGTTGTCCTACATGACAGTGTGATGCCTCTGTTAAATTCTATTAAACACTAGGGTTTGGTTTCTGTCTCCTGATCAGATACACCTTTTAATGGGAAAGAAAATTTAAAATACCTATATTACCTTGTATACAAATTCCAGGTTAATTTTTTGAAAAATATTTTTAGTTGTAGATAGACACAATAACCTTTATTTTATTTATTTCATATGGTGCTGAGGATCAAACCCAGTACCTCATACATGCTTGACAAATGCTATACCACTGAGCCCCAGTCCTCCAGGTCTATTAAATATAATTATTTCATATTTTCAATTAAGCATTAAAAATTCTATACATTATTAGGAAAAATGTAGAAAGATATTTTTATTATTTTGAATTAAGGAAAGCCTTTTTAAACACTACAGAAATCCAAAAGTTACAAAAGAAATTAGGAGACCTGATAGTATATATAAGAAAAAAAGTCTAAATTAGAAAATGTAGCTTAAATTAAAAGATGAGATCAGTTGTGGTGGTACACAGCACACCTGTAATTCCTGCAACCAAGGAGGCTGAGGCAGGAGGATCACTAGTTCAAGACCAGGTTCAGCAACTTAGGGAGACCCTGTCTCAAAATAAAAGATAAAAAAGGCTGGAGGTATAGATAGCTTAGTGGTAGAGCACTCCTGGGTTCAATCCCTGGTAGCAAAAAAAAAAAAAAAAAAAAAAAAAAAAAGAGAGAGAGAGAGACTAGGAAATATTGTAACATATCATAGACAAGGAGTTGATGTCCATTATTTAAAAAGAGCTACTATAAATCAGTAATCAAAACCACAAATAATTTTACAAAAAAAATTAGCAAAGGATTTTAATGGATGACTCACATAAAGTAATATCAATTGCTAGTGAGGGTAATAGATGGTTCTCAGACCTTACAAAATAGCCAAAGCAAATTAAATTCATGAGTTTTAAAAAAATTGGATTGGCAAAATTTTAAAATATCAATCATACCAAGTACAGAGAATTGTCGAAGCAATTTGGCAGTAGCTAATGCTAGAAATTATGCGTCTTGAAATTTATGCTACGGAAATATTGGCAAAAATTTGGGGCTGGGATTGAGGCTCAGTGATGGAGCACTTGCCTAACCCATGTGAGGCCTTGGGTTTGATCCTCGGCACCACATTAAAAAAATGAATAAAAAATAAAGGTATTATGTCCATATACAACTAAAAATATTTTTTAAAAATTTATACATATATATTTCCAAAGTTTCTACTGTGGAAACTTTGTAATAGTTAAACACAAAACAATCTAAAAATACTCTGAAATGGGTTGGTTATATGATATATATATTACTTCTAATACTTGGTGATACTATCTCATTGTTCAAAAGAATTAGCTTTACAATTACTGTGACAGAAAGATGTCTGCTGTGTATTTCTTTGGAGAATAAACTATTGAATTTACTGAATACAGATAGAAAAGTGCAAATACCATAAGCATACAGTTTGATAAATCATCAGTCAGATGTTGTTGAACAGAGACTTTCTGAAAAATGCATCTGAAAACAGGTTTCATTATTGGGTGAATACCATAGAGTGAACTTACCCAGACCTGAATAGAATAGTCTACTGCACACTTAGGCTCTATGGCATATGTACCTTTCAGGATCGGGGATTGAGCTGGAAACAAAATATACTGCAGTTACCTCATAGGACTTACAGTCTAGCAGGAGAGACACACATTAAACTGCAAAGTCTAATTACAAACTCTGAGAATTACTATGTAGAAAAAAAAAGGGGGACTGGGGATATAACTCAGTTGGTTGAGTGCTTGCCTCTAAAACACAAGGCCCTGTGTTCAATCCCTAGCACCCCCCACCCCCATGCAAAAAGCATGAGTTTAGCCAGATGAAGAATGGGTAAACAGGGTTCAGGCACAAGGAACAGCAAATTGAAGGGTGGTCATGGGGTAGGAAAGAACTTGGCATGTCCCATACTCTGGAAGTAGTGAGCAATGGGGAGGAGGGTGTAAGCTGGGGCTGGAAAGTTGGGCAGGGATTTGTCCTACAAGACTTCATCACTTGTGAGAGATTGGGGGAGGGGGTTTGTGATAAGGATAAAAGAAGCCACACAAGGGATAGCATGACCAGAGTTATACAACTTTGTAAGATCACTCTAACCCTGGCGAGAGAAAGGATTATTAGATGTCAAGTAGAATTTTTAGGGACCATTTAAGTGACAAGATTCAGACGAGAAGTGATGGGGACTCTGGACAAAGATGACTGTGGAGATGGAAAGAAGTTGCTGGACTCCAGATTTATTTTAGAAACAGAATAATCAAAACACACAAGGGTTACACATGAGGCCTGAGGTGTTAGGGATGACTTCCAGGTTCCTGGTTTGTATAACTGAGTGGAGAGGTGCTGTTTACTAAAAGAAGGAAGACTGTAGAAGAAACTGATTTGGAGTAGGAGGATGAATAATGATCCTCTTTGGGGTGTTCAATTTGAAATATTATTTCTATTTGACTGTTCTGCTTCATATCTTAAGAAAGTTAAACATTTTAATGTACCTGTTACTATATAAAGGAGATATCTAGAGGTTGAGTACATGGTGCTGAATTCCAGAAGAGATATCAAATTAAAATTATATCCTGGGAGTCCTGGGCCTATGGAAGTTGTTTCTGTCACCTTAATTTACCCAACCAGATAGAATCTCTCCTTCAAGCTTGATACATTTCATGTCTCTTACCCTACTCTCTCCCTCTTTTTCCTTTTCTTCTCCTTTTTTACTTTATTTTTTGAATAGTTATAGAGTCACAGCAAAATCAAGCAGAAAGTATAGAGTCTCATATACCTTTGGGCATTCCCCTACCCCCATAGCTTCCCTTATTGTCAACAACTCCCATCAGAGGGGTACATTTGTTACAATTGATGAATTGGTGATCCTGCACAGATGCATCACTGTTATCCATAATTCACATTAGAATTTACTCTTGCCGTTTTACATTCTGTGGATTTGGACAAATACATAATGATCATACTGAAGAATTTCACTGCCCTAAAAATCCTCTGGGCTCTGTCTATTCATCTATACCTACCAGGCCCTGGCAAACACTCTTTGCTTTTTTATATGATTTTTTGTATTTTTCTTGAATTTCCTTTCTTGATTCTAAATATTTATATATTTTCTATTAAACTTTCCTCTCTACTGCCTTTACATAATGGGTTTGCTAAAGTAAATGAGTATTTATTAAATTGAGTATTAAATATCAAGTAAAAATTAAGTTACATTTATGACAGATTATGCTCTTTATTCTAGAAAGTTGCTGAAACTTCCTTTTTTTCTTGTACCAGGGATTGAACCCAGGGGCACTCTGCCATGAGCTATATCCTCAATCCCTTTTTATTTTTTTATTTTGAGATGGAATCTTGCTGAGTTGCTGAGGCTGGCCTCAAATTTGGTTTCCTCCTGCCTCAACCTCTTGAGCTGCTGAGATTACAGGTATGCACTACTATGCTGGCTTATTTATTTATTTATTTATTTATTTATTTTGGAAAGAGAAATGAAAGGCAAAAATATTTGTGGCCTGGAGAGATTGAACTGTCATACTTAATTTTGACAAATTCAATTTTGAGAAATCAAGAATCAATTGAATCAAAAGTTTCAAAAGCTGGGCATGGTAGCACACACCTGTAATCCCAACTGCTCACCAGGCTGAGGCAGAAGGATTGCAAGTTTGAGGTCAACTTGGGCAATTTAGCAAGACTGTTTCAAAATAAAACATAAAAAAGTCTGGGAATGTAGATCGGTATAGAGCATCACTGGGTTCAATCCCCAGTACCATAAAACAAACAAACAAAAACACAAAAGAATTTTGAAGATTTCAATTTTGAGGAATCAAGATGTATCCACTTCCAGATGCTTAATGCTGCCAACACTGATTCACCACCTACATTCTTTAACTAATACCTCTAAATTTTGTCAACTCTTCCTTTGTTAAAGCAACGAGGCCAATTTAAATAGGGACTTCTACACTTTTTTCTAAACCAGATACAATCACTGTTTTTCTATTTTTCAAAGACATTTCTTAAAGACTTCTTGCCCCTTAAATAACCTACCTTTAGAAGTACATTGAAAATTAATCTTGTATAAGAATCTTGATAGTTAAAATGAGTAGATCAAAAATAAGTAGATAACAAGCAAAAGAGTAGGCAAACTGGGTGAGTCTAGAAGAGTTTTCTTCTTTTTTACAGTATCTGAGGAGACCAACAGGAAGAAACTGGAGGACTCCATGCCAGAGCACTTGGAGCTGCTGGCCTGTCTACCACAGTCCTTTGTGTTTTTATGCCCTCCTGTGTGAACAGAGGTCAGACTCTTGTTTTGCTCTAGTGCATCTATACCTGTCCTCTGCAAAGCCATTTGACTTTACTTGGTGGACTTTATGAGCCTGTGTTGCCCTTTGCACTGGTACCTGGAGAGGTCGGTGATGAGCCATCTCCAAATATGTAGACATACTTGTCTATGATTTGGGTTTGGGAGCCTGCTGGTCTGAGAGTTGGAGTTGCAAGGCTTGAGGGTGCTGGCTGATGAAGATGGAGGCAAGAAACTGAAGGACCAGAGAGACAGGCAGGAGATGGTGACCCTGGATGTTACCAAGACAGCCTTGCTGCAGCTACCCAGTGGGTGAAGGAGCATCTTGGGGACAGAGTATGGCCAAGGAAGTCTGCTCATTGGACAGGAGGTTCTGTCTTCAGTATTTTAGAATTATCAGAGTACATGCCAAGTGAAAAGTCTTGGGGGTCAGGTTGTGTATATATATTAGGGGTTTGTTTTCATTACACAAAGACTCCAAATATATCAGTATTCATAGAAAAAGTGAATAAATATTTATACTTGAGACTGCACTGAAAAAAATCTGGCTGTGTGCTACATATATATATCAGAGCGGCAGGCAGAAAGAAATATATGGGCAGTAAGGAAATAGGTTTAACGTGTGTGTGTGTGTGTGTGTGTGTGTGTGTGTGTAAATAGAATGAAGGATAAGAAGGCAATGAGAGACTAGAAAAAGGTAACTGTGGTATAGAACATCCAATTTGCAGGTGTAGTAGTCTTTGAAAATCCTGAGTAAAAAATGTTACCTTTGCTTCCTTTAATAAAGGATGCCATTATGTTGCCTATATTTCACTGTATATGTCTTCTTCTGAGAACAAGCAATAAATCTGCTTTCTCAAACTTGCAAGGTTATGAGAACCAGAAAAAATTGCTGCATCTAGGGAGGGTTCTAGAAATGTCTTTATTGTTTAACCAGTGTACACAGTGATTTTATGATGAGTTAATTTTGAGCAAATAGGTACAATCAAGTCATATCTAAAATCTGATCGTCAAGACCAGACCAGAGTCTTTGTGCTTTCTTTGATTATTCTCAAGCAAGAGTTTCTGGGAAAACCCAGGCAAGCAGCAGATAGGGCTTTCTGTGAGCCTTAGCAGGTACCTAACTCTTAACAAGGGAGTGCCAAATCTCTCAGTTTTCTAGAAGTAACTCTTAAGTAGACCACTGTGGGATCTGGAAGGGGGAACATCCACTAGAAACAGCTGCAGTCGAGCATTCTGTGGACTCGAAATTGTAGGTACTAACTGCTCCTTTCATGTCCTCAGTTGCTAGAGGCCTGAATGCATCTGGGCAGGAACTCTGAGGTGAAAGGAAAGGCAGGCTGTGGCTAAGGGAAAGGCAAAGCGTGTTGCCTTTTTTCTTTTTCTTTTTTTGGTAGACCATAAAAAGACCATAAAAAGAATTTCTATGTTCTCTGTAATTCACTTCTAAATTGTACATTTTCCTTCCCTGGGTATCCCTCTTCCTTCCAGTTCCGAAAAGGAAATGCCTGTACTATGTAGTCTTCCTATTACCAATGGCTCCTGTCCCTATCAGTGCTGGAGGAAGACAACATCATTTCCAAATAAAGTTGGGGACCCTTTCAAGGGTGAATGGGGGAAAATATTAAATGTCTTTCTTTGGGGCTCTTGCAAACAATTCTTTTTCACAATTGCTGAGAGCAGTGCCAATCTTTAATTTAAACTCATTACAAGAAAATTGGTCAATTAAATTTTTTTTTCATAGCTACTGAGGAAGAAAAAACTATCACCTTGTCTTAGCTTGTACTGGGTCACTGTGGAGGCCTCACACTACCCAGTGTATATATAGAAACACATCTACAGTTCATGTAGACAAAAGATTTTCTTTTAGTTGAAAAGTAAATTTAAAAATAAAGTTTTATTTAAAAATGTAAAAATAAAACTAATGCCATGACTATATATAATTCATTTAATTTTTATTTATTTTTATGTTTTGGTACTGGGGATTGAACCCATGTGTCCTCTACCACTTAGCTCCATCCCCAGTCCTTTTCATTTTTTATTTTGAGATGGGATTTCACTAAATGCCTCAAACTTGCAATTATCCTGCCTCAGCTTCCTGAGAAGCTGGAATTGCAGGTGTGTTCCCACCATGTCCAGCTGAAGACCAGGCATTTTTGAGATGATTGGATATATACCAGTTTTAAGATGCTTGCTCTTTGTTTTTGTAGGTTACACTGTTTTCCCAGGGATTATTTTCTTGAGTCACTGCCCAGTTACCAGGAGCCTGGTCACCTGGGTCAGTTTCCTCTGTACTTTGCCCTACATCACCAGTTATCAGTCAGTAATGTATGAAAACACCATAGTGTGTTGTAACTCACAAGAAGAGATAGCAATTTATCAGTTAATAAGTAACATTTAAGTTATAAAGTTTTACAGGATTTCTTTGTAAAAAATTCATGAGCAAGAACTCAGGATAACAGATGACCTCCCTCTCTGTGGTCACAATACAGTTTTTAAATGGTAAGAAAAGAAAATGACCAGAGATAACCCTGCCAGAAATTGTGCATTCATAGTACTATTATCTATCAAGCCCGGGAGAATGAAAAAGTTAATATCTGAGAGTGATAACATCCTACTTCAGGATATTGCTCCCAAAGTCTAATGATTTTAAAAATAAATAGTTCCTTGGTCCTATAGTTAACTGAGCTCTGCAGGTTTTTCAGAGCAAAGACAGGGGCAAAGGGACTAAGGCCTGCTCATCTCATTAATTTCCTAGAAGACAGAGGCATCTCAATTGCATGCATCTCATTCTTGCCACCACTTCTACTATTTCAAGCTCACTCCCTCTCTCCCCCAGATCCTCAATATTCTGGAGCCCATGAGGACCTCCTATCCATTGATTCAACTACCTTGTTACTGACCTTGACCCCTGGTTATTCTCTTTTCCTTTGTTCCATGATCTGCTACTGAGGCCGCCCCACTGCATGTGCCTGAGACTCTCTTGCCCCATTTCACCACAACCATTTCACTTAGTGGTACTCACTTGGGAAAACTGCAAGCCTGGTTAAATCCATCGCTCACAGCCTCCACATGTGCACCTGTGGAGCTGAGTGTGGATGGAGAAAATTAAACTCTTAGGATGACTGGTCTCATGAAAAATTCACGACCACAAACCTTTAGGGGGCTCTTATTGTATGTAGCTATGCTCCATTCATCCTCCCAATTTTCCAATGTCTATTTCAAACCTTTTCCTCTCCCTTAGAATCCAACATGTTCTCTCCTATCTTTGCTTAGAACTAATGGTCTATTGGTCAATTTGCCTCAGAAAAACTGAAGCAATTGGAAGAAATTTCCACACATTCTTCCCACCACCTCAACCCATTATGTACTAGCATGATTTGCTCTTCCCCCCCATAAAACTCGAGTCCATCAACCTTATGCAATAGAGCATATTCCTGTTGGTCTACTTGGTACACCCTCCAGCAATTCTATCCTCCTTTTCCTCTCCTAACTCATTACTTTTTGCTATCCACTATTCATCTCTTCCATCCTGTCATCCTACCACCAACACCACCAATTCTTTTTCTGCTTTGACACATAGTTCCTGTATAGATTTTTCTCTACTTGCTATCTCCAGTCTCTCTTCCCATTTTCTATTAAAGCAGCCCTAATCATGCACTCACCCCCACCATTCATCCCAAACTGCTTTTATCCAGGTGTCCAATGACCTATACCTTCTACATCCAAGGGTTGATTTTCTATCCTTATCCTACTGGACTTGGCAACATTTGACCTCCCTCTCCCACCTTTTTGATTTAACTCTCTTTCCTTGGTTTCCTTGGCACACATTTTCTTTTCTTTTTTCTTTTTTTTCTTTTTTGGTACCAGGGATTGGACCCAGGGGCATTTAACCACTGAGCTACATCCCCAGCCCTTTAAAAATATTTTATTTAGATACAGAGTCTCGCTGAGTTGCTGACTGCTTCACTAAATTGCTGAGGCTGGTTTCCAACTTGGGATCTTCCTACCTCAGTCTCCTGAGCTGCTGGGTTTACAGGTATGCACGACCATGCCCAGCACATTGGCACACATTTTCTTAGAACTCATTTTCTCTTACCCCAGTGCTTTCTCTCAGTTTTTTTTTTTTTTTTGTTGTTGTTGTTCATTTTTGTTTTTGCTGACTTTTCTTTTCCAAGACCCTTAATGTTGGAGTGCCCTTGGGGTTCAATTCATGACCATCCTGTGTGTCAACACTTACTTCTCCAACCAATACCTCTTTCTTTCTTTCCTTTCCTTCTTTCTTTCCTTTCCTTCTTTCTTTCCTTTCCTTCTTTCTTTCTTTCCTTCTTTCTTTCTTTCCTTCTTTCTTTCCTTCCTTCCTTCCTTCCTTCCTTCCTTCCTTCCTTCCTTCCTTCCTTCCTTCCTTCCTTTCTTTCTTTCTTTCCAGTGCTGGGGATTGAACCCAGGGCCTTGTGCTTGCAAGGCAGGCACTCTACCAACTGAGCTATATCCGCAGCCCAATACCTCTTTCTTGAGCTCCAGATTGGAATTTCCAATAGCCTTCTCGACATTTCCACTTGAATGTTCGGAAGACATCTCACTGAATTGAATGCCTGATCTCTGCTGTATCCAAACATTCCCCCTCTCAGTTATTGGTAATTCCATTCTGTTGTTCATGTCAGCAAATAGTCTTTTCATGTTCTCTCCCCTACCATATTTAATAAGTCCAGGACAGTCATTAAGTCCAGCTGAGTCTTTAGAGCATGTTCCGGGTTTTTATTCCTTTTGCCACCTCTAGGGCTATCACTCCTGGCAGTCATGGCCAACATTCTTTTGTACCTGGACTAGAGCAATAATAACCTTTTACCAAATACCCTGAAGTCTACCCTTATCCACTTTCAGTCAATTCTCAGCACAGCAGATACATAGTACCTTTTAAAAAAATTAGGTCAGGTTATATCACTGCTCTTCTCAAACCCCTTCAGTGGTTCCCCAGGTCACTCCTTAAAATAACCTACAAGCTACTGCAGGATCTGGCATTCTGTTCCTTTCCTGCCCAATTTACAACTCTGTTCCTTAGCTCTTGCCTTCTTCCCTAGACACACTGGGGAACAGACCAGGTATGCCTCTTCTTAGGGATAAATTGCAGCTCTTTTCCCCCTAGATCTGTTTTGTCCAGATGTCCCTTTGGTGGACTCATTCTCTTTTTTTAAGTTTTGTTCAGCTCTCAACTTCTCCATGAGCCTTGCCCTGTCTACCTTATTCCATATGGTGACTAATCCCCTCACCCTACCCACCTGACCCTGCTCATCCCACTCTGATTCCATTGGAATTTTTCACCATTAAGATATGGTATAATTTGTTGATTTTTAGTTTTGTTGTTTATTTCCTCCAAGAGAACACAATTTGAATACTGAAATGATTACAAAATGGGTTTTCCATTTCTGACTAATGTTCTTTGTTTCTACCAGGCCTCTGGGATTTGGTAAGCAACATTGCACAACCCGAATGAATGGCTGACCAAAGATGGTTTCTTAAAGATCTTGAGTGTGTACCTGATTTGCTTCACTGATGTGACACTGAACTTTCTTCCTCTGATCATAAAGGCCAGAGGAAGAGAAGTCAAGACTTCTATTTCAGCAGGGAGAAATTCCTGTGTGTTTGGTGCTGGTTGCTGTATTTCTTTTCTTTCCTTTTTTTTTTTTTTTTTAGAACCAGGGATTGAACTCAGGGACGCTCAGCCACTGAGCCACCCCCAGCCCTATTTTGTATTTTATTTAGAGACAGGGTCTCACTGAGTTGCTTAGGGCCTCTCTAAGTTGCTAAGGCTGGCTTTGAACTCGCGATCCTCCTGACTCAGCCTCCCACAAGTCGCTTGGATTACAGGTGTGCGCCACCGCGCCTGGCTGGTTGCTGTATTTCTAAGTGTGATGTAGGTGCGTTCTATGACAACTTGAGGTGAGGGTCTCCCTGCTGAGGGAGACTTGACCATGGCCAGAGAACATATTCCTGAATGATGGGCCAGGTTTCCAGTCTTACTGGTATAGTCTGAAATGAGATCCTTTGGAAATTGGAATTCCAAATCTTGCAAATATATATATATATGATAATTCATTAGTGAATGGAGAGGAGATATTGGAACTTTTATTTATCTTTATTGCCATTCCTTTAAAATGTCTACATGTTTCAAAATAATACTTTGTTTATTTAGTTTTTTAATGTGGTGCTGGATCAAACCCAGTGCCTCACATGCGCTATGCAAGTGCTCTACCACTGAGCCTCAACCCTAGCCCTGAACGTTTCAAAACAAAACTAATATTATTGCAAAACATATGTGTATGAATATATTTTTATATATATTTATATAAAATATATTCCTTATGGGACAGATGGATCTGTTAATAAAAAATTAATTACCTATTTGTTAAGCACCATAAGTCACTAAACCTAACTGATACTCTTGTGAGAAGAGTGAACACTAGTGCATTAACGTAAGGGTAAAATTCTGTGTCAAGGGCTTTATTTGCTCCTTACAGAAACCCTGTGAGTTAGAGGAGCGTCTTCACAGTCAAGGAGAGGTTGAACCAGAATCTGAACTCAGGATGTTTTCTGTGAGTGAAAACATTCTGTAATGGCTGTACAGAAAACAAAGTGATTATGTCTGAGTACAGGTACGTACAAGTTGCTCAGAGGCACCAATGAAGGGGTAGCTTACTTTCCCTTGGAACAGAAGCCAAGGAAGACTTCACAAAGGAACTGAGTTCTAACCTGTGGGTAAGGTGGGAAAGGGAAGAGGAAAAGACACAAACAGGAAAGGGCTTGGGTAGGTGTTCAGGGAACAAAGTGGTGCTCAGCATACCTGTCTCAGAGAGTTGGTCAGTGAGACACAGACTGGGCTGGAAAGGGGTCATGTTTGCACCTCTCTTGCCTTGAAACACTTTAGATCTGTTGAGGAAGCAGTCTGCCGGCATTGTCTTTTTTCATGTGGACATCTTCCCCAGATGCTTGGATATCCTCTGCCATATTTTTCCTTGACTTCCACACCTTTCTTGCGACATTTTACCTTGAACATTCTTTGTAAGAAAGAGCAGGATTGATTCAGTCAAGGCACTTGCTGTTCCCCTGTCTTTCAGAGAAGATAGTGTTGGCCTTCTGGTGCTCACATTGCTGTCATGGTACTAGGGAACTTCAAAACATCCATTTGTTCTGATCATATATTTGGTATACTCAAGGAATCTAGAGCAAGGTGGACCCAGAAGTGAAGGAGAGCTATAGAGACAAGTACTTTGAAGGCTGTAAGTTCTTCCTAAATATTCACATAGCAGGGATGGCAGATTCACTAATTAAAAAAAAAATTACTGAGTGCTTACTATGTGTTGGGTAGGATTCCAGGTGACTTGAAGCTATTCCATCTCTCCTTGCTCCACATGCATTTGATACACATGTGCTCCATGCCAGACACTGTTTAAGAGTTGACTCAGTCAGTCCTCACAATCCTGTAATGGGAAGTGCTATTGTTCCTCTTTACAAATAAGAAAACTGAGTTCTGAAATATTGAGTTGTTTCTCAAGATCCTCCAGCAAATGAATGGCAAAGCAATGAATTGAACCCTAGAATTGTTGCTATAGATAGCAATAGCCCAATAGAAATAATGTGAGCCACAAATGGAAGCTACATATGACATTTTAATTTTTCAACTAGTCACAGTAGAAAAAGTTGAATTTAATCAGAGTAGACTATTTTCTAAAATATTCTAATTTCAAGAAATAATCAAAATGAAAATTGCTAATTGCTAACATTCTTTCTTCATAGTTAAGTCTCTAAATCCATGTGAATTTTACACTTATTGTACATCTCAGTGATACCATACTTCTTGTGCTCAATTGTCACATGTGACTTGAGGCTTTAGTACTAGATAGCACAGCTGCAGAATCTCTGCTCTGAGCCCTGAATGTCACCTCCTCTCACCTAGAAGCCACCTTCCAGCCATTAGACCTGGAGCACAGGACATCCACATCCCCAACCTGGACTCTCCCACCTCCTTGCAGTTCTGTTTGTTTCTTGTATTTTCTCCTGCTTCTTTCATATTGATGTGAACTTACAGTTCTAACAGCTTTTTTGAATAACACATTGGCAACATTTTAGTTAAATTCTATATCAAGGACAGAAGAATCTGATCCTGTCACCACATACATGGAGCATGCCCTGATTTCTGTTCAATTTCATCCTCACCATGCTGCTGGCAGGGGGTGCCAGATGCTTTACTTTCCTGTCTTATTTACCAACATATGCAGCAGACTTTATCCTTAGTCTTGTTTCAAATCTGGTCAGGCCTGATGATGTCATATTATCTATATGTCCAACTTAAATACTTGATTCTAGGTAGGAGGTGACAAGTCAGGTTTTAACTCGTTTCCTCTTGGGAGGTAACATGAGTTTTCTACTTCAGTGGGTTATCAGAGACCCTGCCATATTTTATTTCACAAATTACCAGATTAATTCCCTCAAGAAAAAATGTTGTGTCTTCCATATTCCATGCACATATTCTGGGTGCTTAAGATTCATCGCTATATAATACAAAGCTACTCTCCCTACATGGAGCTCACATGCTAACAGATCACACCAGGGCCAGGATGACTTTGCAGAGAGCATTGTTGAAATTCAAAGGACTGTGAGGATCTCTGAATATCCTGGTGTAAAGGATGGGTGCAAGGTCACAGCCTTAAAAGTGATACATAATTATTAGCACAGTTTTAATCACAACTTTTTGATTTCTAGCAATTTTTTAAAAACTCAGTTGTCTAAAACCTAAATTAATTATTAAATTAATTCATTAAATACCTTAATGAATAATTTAGTCCTTTTCCTTTAAACTCTGAAACACCCAGACTCTGCCCAGATTCTCCCTTGGTGATCACCTGCAGGACTTTGACCAACTTCACTCTCCTACTTATACATCATTTCCTTTCAGTTCTTCTCCCTTCCTCCCTACCTTTTGGGAAAGTAGGTCAAGGACAGGAGGTCTGGCATCATAAGTCAAAAAGGGCTAACGTGGGCTCTGCCGTCTCGGCCTGTAGCCCCTGGCAGAGATGCCACTCTGAGCTTCAAATGAGAATACTTTGTGGGTCTGTTTCAAGAATTCAAAGAAGATTAACTAAGATACTCATAAAGGGATCCTTCCTTCTCCCTCTGGAGAGTAATCAGGGAAGCTATACTTCAAATATTCTAAAACTAACCTTTTGTCCTTGTGTCTCAGCTATTTCCATTTGGATGGTGCTTTGTACCTGGCACATTGGGTCCATGTCTTGAAGCACTTAGCCCTTGTGATAATGCTATAAGGTAGGGGTCTCCTTATGATCCCTGATATGAAAGCAGAAGACAAGTTGGCTCAATGACTTTCTGAGAATCCCTAGCTAGGAGCAGGGCAGAGACTGGACCCAGGGTCTCCTGACTCCAAATTCCAGAGTTCCCTAAATGGAGCTCTGGCGCCTGGAGTGGTGAAACCGTGTTTTCCTAACCTTGAAAACTTTCTTTGATGCCTCATGCAGGCCTTTTTGTAGGTATTTCAAGGAGAAAAGAATGTTTTTGCTGGAATAATTGCTATGTTTAGAGGTATGGGAATATATTTTTTTTAAAAAGTTTGTTCTTTTTAGATATACATGACAGTAGAATGTATTTTGACATATTATACATACATGGGAGATATGGGAATTTCCTATTTTTCATAATGCATTCATTACACAAGAATTATTCCACTTAGCAAATTAAAACACCATGATTTCTTCCTATCATTGATTCCCCTGGCCTGGGTCAAATCACCTGGACAGTTAGAAATGAAAGGCCACTGTTGTGCCTTTCCCCCCGAATAAGAGTGGTTCTGAAATGGGGTATTCAGCAAGTCAAGCCATCATCAATAAAAGAGCATAAGCTGGGGCCCTCCTAAGTTGGGAATTTCTGGTACACATGAATAATGAGTCAAATAAATGAGTATTTAGTAAGTATGTGATTTCACAGCCCTGAAGAGGCAGGATACTTCTCAGAGTCTTCATGGCAGAATATATATGACCTCATTTCTTCCTACAATTGGAAGATGTAGAAACCTTTGACCAAGTGATTTTATTTCTGGGAATGCAGCTTAAGTAGCATAATAGAAATGTTTTACCAAGTAATCACTATGTGTGAGGTACTAGGTCAGGAGCTGAAGGTACAAAGATAATAAAATATTGTTCTTGATCTTTCTCTCTATAGCAAATCCTAGAGAAGGAGGGAAGAGGACCACCTAAAATTTATACTACACCTTCCTTGAAAACATATATATGAATGTAAACTTACTCCAAATAATATATATTAAACCAACAGCAGAGGTTACGTCTAGAGAAAGAAAAAAAAAAAAAGACCAAAATTGGGCTGAATGTCAAAGGAGACACGAGGATTATCTGTAATGAGTTAACTTAAAAAATAAAGATGTAGACAGGCATTATGATTTTTAAACTTGGTAATAAAATAACGGTCAAAAAAAGATACACTCTTCCTCTTTTCCGCTCTTTCTGAAGAGTTCAGTACTGTACTGGGGCAAATGAGGTAAGTTTTCACATTGTGAGTTGTTGAAAGTCTGAGCTTGGGCTTGGGGGAAGAGACCACCTGTATAGGAGGGCTGCGCACTGCAGTAGTCCAAGTCCACAGCGGTGAGTACTATGTTCATTGGGGGAGGGAGGCCTGCTCAGAATGGCTTATGGAGCCCAGTGGAAACAGGGAGTACATTTACATGTGGACAGGAATTGCAGCATCAGTGGGAAATTGGTTCCCTACCAATGGGGGTGGGGATATGGATAAAATAAGTAAAGATACCAAGGATAATGAGAACAAGATGTCTCACTGTTTGAGAAGGGAGCTACATGTATGGAAAGACAGAAACTTGAATGATTGAAAAGGGGTTATTGGTGTGAACTCATGGCTTTCAGTATAAATAAAGAAATATGTCTTTAAATGTATGTGCATTATGTATATGTGTATTTATGTAGAATATACACATGTATACACATATGCACACAGATGTGCATACTCATACACATATCCATGTTTATTTACGTGATACATATATTACCTAACTTTTTCCACTGAAAGGAGCTGGAAAGGATAAAACCCAACAGCAATTGGAATATGTTACACACAAATTGTGACTTCTAAATGCCATTCTCTACTGAAGGAAGTAGGGCTGTTGGAGAAATGGCTGATTCCAACATAGATGCTGGGAGCCTCTTGTTGAAGGATTCAAAGAATGATAGGAATATGTCAAAAGGCACAGAAGCTAGATTTTTCAGGGGTTCCCACTGGCCAAATCTGTGACTATTTAAGCATCAAAATAAATGTGAAAATAACACATATGAAACTGTCATGCATGGTCTGTTGACTCATTACATAACTCCATTCATTTGGCCTTTGGTTCAGGGATTAGTGTCTGACTCTCACAAGGCCAATCAGATCATTATTAGGTATTGGCATTTGCCTATAGGGAAAAGTTCCCTCTCTTTTAGGGTTCCTCAACTAAAAGGTATGAGGAGGGGGCTACTGGTGACCATCTTGCCTACTGAATGGAAAAGGGACATTCTTTTTGAGTAATAAAGTCAAGCAGTAATAAGCAGAACTGAGAGTCAGAGTGAGAAAACTTTAAGACATTATTGATCATCTGGATCCAATTGCTAGAACTAGCCAGAAACTAGTGACTAGTTAGTTACTTATCCCCCTAGGCTACCCTGCCCTGGTTATGTATGTGAAGGATATGTATTTTTGTTAAGTTAGCTTGGGTTGGATTTCTATCCTCTACTGTAGAGAAACATACACATAGATAAATTCAGTACAACTGGAAAGTGAGTAGAGAGAGTCATAAAGTGGAATGGGGAAAGGTGTATTTAGTCCAATTTGGAATTTCACAGTAGGCTTTCCGTAGAACCTTGTCAGGGACAATCTTGTTCTCCAGAGTCCTTCAGGAAGGGGAGTCTGAAAGACCCCTCCAGGGTCCTGAAAGTGCTGGTGAAACCTCACCAGTGAGGTTAGATCTCCAACTCCTGCCTCTCAGAAGCCATTCAGACAGTGCTGCTTCCAGATGTGAAGCTAGGTGGCTAACTCTAGGAAGTCATCCTTCCCAGGCTCTGCCTGGGAAGTGGCTTCATCTCAGAGCCTGATCTATCTCCCAGATATAAGTCCCTTGAGGATGCTTGTTCTCCCAGGTTACTGAGTACCAGGTAGATGCTAAGTACCAGCTTCTGGGGATAGAGCCAAGAGCAACCCAGACAGGTTCTCCAACCTCAGGAAAAATAGATAATTAAGTCACAAGTTACAACAGAGTGTGAAAAATGCTGGGATGGGGAAAGTAAGGGCTTGGGTCCTAGCTTGGGGAACTCTTGCTGTAACATGAGGGAAGTCCCAATATTTTTTAGGACTTAAGGATGGCAAATTTCCTTCAGGTGACTTCTAATTCCTTGTGAAATGGGAGGCTGGCATCCTTTTGGGGAGGGAGTCAAAAGTAAAAGAAAGAGGTGAAGTAGAGGTGAAGAAAGAGGTTTGAAGTAGTTTTTAGTATGAGAGAAGAAGTGGATAAAGGGAGAGTTTTTGGTGCATGGTATTTGAGGCAGGGAACTTTGGTTCACTAATGTATCCCAAGCACTTAAAAAACTATGTGGCACACAATAGCCACCTAATAAACATGTATAGAATAGCTGAGTTTCAGGTGAATTGTAGGCCACAAGTTTATGGTGACACCAGTGATTTTTATCCAAAATGGCTTAGCCACTTTCTAGAGAATATGTGTGAAAGAGGCAAACAAGGAGTTTGTCAGGCAGAAGTGATGGAAGAAGAAAAGGGTGGGTGTCCATTGATCATTTCAGATTCAGTTGCTAAAAAGACTCTGAAATCAGAGCTACCAGTGATAAGGTAAGTGAGAACATGGTAGGGTGTGGTGGTCAAAGGGTGAGAGAATACCAAGGTCGGGAAGAAATTAGGGGACCTGGAGATGCTGCCATATGAGTTCATTTTTCATTATTACTTACAAAATATTGATGCTGGGTAACTTTGTAAAGAAAAGAGCCTTGTTTAGCTTATTGTTCTTGAGCTTCAAGGGCGTGATGCTGGCTTCTGCTCAGCTCTGGTATAGGCCTCATGGCAGATGGTACCACAAGAGTGGAAGTGTGTGTAAGAAAAGAGATCATGTCACTAGACAGGAAGCCAAAGAAAGATTCAGGGGTAAGGCTTGCTCTTCTATCAACATTTTTTCATGAGAACTAGCTCAGGATCCCATAAGAACTACCTTAACCCATTATATGGAAACCAGGACATAATGGGTTAATCATTTCTGACAGCAGCACCCTAAAGGCCTAACAACCTCCCACTAAAATCCACTCTTAAAGGTCGATACTAACTCCCAACATCACCATGGTGGGGACCAAGTTTCCAACACATGAACGCCTGGGGGACAGACCTCATGCAAACTGTAGTACTAGTAATGTTCACTTTCATCACCTGATTCAGGTGGTGTCTGCCAGGCTTCTCTGTCACAAAGTTACTTTATTTCCCTTGATAATTAGTAAGTATTTTGAGGGGAGGAAATTATAATACTATGTCAATATTGTGTTAATTAATAAATGGAATTTTTAATTAATATCAGAGTATTAGCCTGCTGTGGTTGCCATACCAAAATGCCATAAATGGATTGCGTGGCTTAAATAAGAGAAATTTATTTTCTCACAGTTCTGGAGGCTGGAAAGTCCAAGATTCCACCATGGTCCTGTTTCTAGTGAGTGTTTCTTTCTCATTTATAGACGCAAGCCTTCTTAAGCCTTCCTCACATGGCAGAAAAAGAAGGGGGAGAGAGGGAGAGGCAGAGACAGAGATTCGCTTTCTTTAAGACCACCAATTCTATTGAATTAGGACTCATCTTTATGATTTAACTTTACCTTGTGAAGATCCTGTTTCCAAATACTCATCGCCAAATTGGAGGTCAGAGTTTCAGCAATGAATTTTGGGAGAGTATAATCCAATCCATAGAAATTAGCATGGACTCAAGTGTTCCTATCTTGTTCAATTGTTTATTATGTATTAATTTCTGTATTTATTTTGATGCTCCAACTTCTATCCTTTTAGTTAGCAGAAACTTGTTTCAAATTAAGTTTCTGTGCCCAATTGTCATGTCATTATTATTCTTTGAACACTTCCTTACTTTCTGGTATAAAAATATGTTCCTGGCTCATCTTGTGTTTTTCCTGCATCATCTCTAAAGTCAGTCATTCCTCCAATTATCCTGTTTTCTTTTAACATAGAATGGTATTTAGAAGGCAGGATCTGGGTGTTAGGTATTCTCACAGTTATTGGGATGTTGCTGTCCCAGACCCTCCTGGTGAGAAATCCAATACAACAAAGTAACACAGGCATAAAGAGAATGTACTAGCTCATATCATTAGGAAGTTTAAGGTACAGGAACCCTGGGAAAAGAGCAAGGAAACAGACCACCTAACATGTGCCAGTAAGTCAGCTGTTAGAGCAACCCTATCCAAGGTGTGGGGTAGAAACAGAAGTAGTAGTCAGATATCTACCTACTATAGGTGAATGTGATAAACATCTATCAGGGAGAGATTTTGCAAATTGTAGCTGGTATTACCCAGAACAAGTTTTTGATTTGCTGAATCACGTTGTATAATTCTAGTTGGTAAATCAAAGCTTTGCATTCCCATCTTTGTCCAGGGGTATTCTGGTGCAGCCAGGATGGAGAAACTAAAGATTCAACATCTTGGTACACAGCATTGTGTTCAAAGACAAGACATTTAAGGAATAAAATGCCTAGGTAAATTCTCCACCTTAACCCACAGTTCCATCAATAATGGTGACTCCTTCTATCTGAGTCAGCTATGTAATTTCATTGTCCACATAGAAATGCTTTTGAAAGAAAAGGAGAGTGCTATTAATGATTATGCCAGGACAACAAGCATAAACTAGGATTGTTCCAGGGAATCTGGGACATACGGAAACCCAAATTACAGAAGCATTTTTCAACAGGGAGAAGGGCTCAATTTTCGAAAAGAATTGTCAGAATATCCAAGGTATAAATATAAGTTAGAGTCCAAGTAGAAAATTAGAAAATCACACTAGTTATTTTAACAAAGAGAACTTAATATAAAGAATTGTTAACCAGTGATAAGGAGAACTAAAAGGACAAAAAATGAAATACTGGAGTTTTATGGAGGTGGAAACTTCAAGAAGCAACTGCCACTCCTAGGAGTGGGGAAGAAAAGTTGTTGGGTTATTTTAATCTACATGCCCCAAGGACAGACCCCAAAGGAGTGGGAACTCAGACCACTGACGAAGGGGAACAGGATGGATGGTGCTGGAGCTTCAGGGGCTCAAAGGACATCTCTGCAGAGCTGGAACTCACAGCTCTGGGGAGGAGGTGTGAGCTGGCCAGGGTGATGTTTCTGTATAGAGAACAAATGCAATCTGTGTCAAGTTTGCTCCCAAAGCCGGAGTGAGGAATGGTTGTTTGGGTGACACAGACAGGAATGGAAAGCAAACATAAGAAAGGATCCCTCACCCTTTCAGCCTCCTAGTCTCCCATGGATGCCCCATCAGAAGATCCTAAGAGGGAGAGCTGGTAAATGTGAAGTATAGCTTGCAGTCCCAGGCACATCAGCATGAAAGGGTATATTTGTAGCTAGAGAAAATAGCTTTTTTTTTTTTGGAACCAGGGATTGAACTCAGGGACACTCGGCCACTGAGTCACACCCCCAGCCCTATTTTGTATTTTATTTAGAGACAGGGTCTCACTGAGTTGATTAGGGCCTCGCTAAGTTGCTGAGGCTGGCTTTGAACTCGCGATCCTCCTGACTCAGCCTCCCAAGTCGCTTGGATTACAGGCGTGTGCCACCACGCCCAGCAAGAAAATAGCTTTTTAATCAATCTAGTCCATCCCTTTGGTTACTCCTCCACTCAGTCCTTTGATATGTATTGAATTTCCTTATGGGAACAAAACAACCTTATGCCTTTGCTGACAAGATGCAACTTTCCTTTGTACAAAGGAAATCATTTTCATTCTCATCCCATAATGAGAAGACAGAATTCTAATGCTTATATCCATCTCTGGGTGACAATCACAGTAGCCTTCTCTGGAAGAGAGACATAGTTGGCAAAGCAAACAAGCAAACAAGCACCCTCTTCCAGACCTCATTAGAGTGAAGATCCAATTCATTGTCCATTTTCCAAAGAGAGGAAAGGACTCCATTTTGAACAGGTTCTGAAATTACTTTGTTGAGCTTCAGCGATTATTCTACTTGTATACTGTTTATCAGATTTCTGTTTATTCAACCTTGAGACCTTGTCTAAGAAAGCATAGTCTCCTTCACTGGTACCTTCCAGTTGAAGTCCCCATCAGCTAACTGACCCTGTGTAGCTCTTCAAAGGAACTATTCCAGGGTGTCTAGTAATGAAAGGAAATTGATCATTCAGGGTCTTTGTTCTGTACCTCTCTCAGCTGCTCCTCTCTTGCAATTCCACACTCTTCTGGCAGCCTCCGACCCTGCCTTCCTCAACTAACTTTTGCCTCATTTGCTCAGCTGCACCTTTGCATCACTTTTTTTGACTTAATACTTGGCTCTAGTACTTGCCTTAGTACTTTTCTATGAGTGGTGTGGTTCTTTTTTCTGTTTCTGTAACCTCTGGTCCTTCAAACATAAGCTCCTTCTGCTGACTTATCCAGCTGATCCTTCAGGATTGACATCTCTATATAGTTGCACCCTGACATTCTTGCCCATACATACTGTCTCTATCTGTGTTTTCCATGCTGATTCTACACAAATGCTTAACTCTAATCTCTATTGCAGTCCTGTTTTCGGTAATTGACCAGAACCACTGATGCCCTTATGAATCCTTCCCCTGTGGCATTAGTTCATTCCACAAGTCACAGTCTCCTTTATCCTTGGACAACTGGCCAATCTTACTATCCTTTGACCCACTGGGCTAGGTTTGTTCATTCAGGGTCAATGCAATCAATTTGCAGCTATAATCACTTAATCCCAAATGACATAAACTAATACCTGCATCCTTGTAATTCTACGAGATTTCCTGGAACATATTTCCTCCCATTTCTTGTACTGAATAACCAAATCCCAAAGTGTGAGCTTTTCTTCTGAGGCTTGATATCTTGGGTCTGGAAGAGATGGATTTGATAAAATATATGACCTTATTTTCAAGGTGGCAGGTGCTTTTTAAATTTTTTTTGAGGTCCAAGTATTGGCAAAGGCAAGAATGAATAGACTGTTATAATCTCTGTTAATATCACTCATTTACCAGACTCGTCTTTGTTTACCAGGATCTTATTATAAGAACCAGTACTTTCTTTTTAAATTTTGGTTCCCAATAAGATGGATAAGATACACATCATTTTGCACTCTTGCACTAGAGGGAGGATAAGAAAGCATTAAATAATGGCAGTTTTAGAGGGAGGTCAATGTAGGTGATAAGGACACTCAACTCAGCAAATAAAAAAAGGTAGTTATTAACTCTAGAGAAAATAAAATGTCATACAGAGGATGAAAAATAATTACTTACATAGTTATCACAATGTAACACTGAGTATCAATCTGTCCCAATTTTAGCATGACTGTATTGGAAGGGGTAGGGTGGGAGTGATGGTGAAACAGATTAAAATCTCATCCTCTATAGTGATAACCAATAGAAAACAACACCCAAGTCAAAAACAAGCAACAGAAGCATGTTATTTAGATATATGGTGGTAAATACCAAAAGAAGCAGCTAAAAGAATTCTATGTGCAATGGGAAATGGAGAGAGAGGGGAAGCATCCTTATAGAACAACAGATGTGTCACTTAACAGGGACACATTCAGAGAAACGTGTTGTTGAGAGATTTCATTGCTGTGCAAGATCAAAGAGGGTCCTTACATAATCTAGGATGGTTACAGCATCCTAGGTGATATAATGTTATGGGCCTACCATCATATAGGTGACCCATCATTGACAGAGCGGTCACGCCAACCTGACTGTATTTGGCTGTGCTATATGATGTTTGCAAAAATTAAAACCACCATTTAAAATGGAATGAGAAGAGGAGAAGGACTCCCTTATTTCTACAAATAGTCTTCTGTTGCAACACTGAAAGCTGTGGTTTGGGAGAAATATACAAAATATAAGGAAGAAAATAAACCCCACAAGCACCTTACCACCTAAAGGTAATTGCGGTTAAGATTTCAGCTAAGACTATTTCCTCCCAAATGCTTAACCTAGCACATCTCTGTTGCATCTCAAGATTCAATTGAATAGAACAAGCACATGCTGGGCACCTACTATGTGCCAGGTACTGTGGTTAGGTGCCAAAAACAGAGACAAGACACAGTCCTGTTTTCTAATTCTGTTATAGGTTATACTTACTCTAATACAAGCAAAAGCAACATGGGGGTTTGATTGCCTCAAGAAGTCTCTCCCTTCATTCCTTTCTTATTAACAAACCAACACTAAACTCATTGACCTTAATCCTTGAAACCCCAAAAGTGTTGGAAAGAGAGGAAACTTTGCTAAGGCCAGTAATATGCTTTCAGAATGATACACTGTGGGCTAATTGGGAATTTACCAAATTTAATTGTTATTATGTACTTACTGCAAGAGCTTACAGGCCTTGACTTTGACTAACATGACAGAGAGTGACCCAGTTTTCTTTGGGATGGCTTCAGCATACAGGCTGGGGTAGTGCAGTTGCCTGGTGACCCCGGGTGTTTGATTTCTCTTGACTTCATCAGGAGAAAGTAACATTGTATACTTTGAGTGCAATTTGGGTCAAGAAAGCCATAAGTTCTTCTCTTCACCAGTCTGATGAGAAAAACATCAGACAAACAGATGAAAAAATATTTGCATCAGAGTTGTTTGGTGGACTTTAGGCTCTTGAGTCCACTGTGTCCTGCAGTCGCAGTCCTGTGTGTAGAAGGGGGCAGAATTACACAGTGGTTCAGTGCATGTCTCTGGAGCTGACTGGCCAGGTTGCCACCCAACTCTCCTTCTGTTCAGTTCCTCATCTGAAGAAGGTGGTTTGGTGAGGATAGTTTTAGAGTTGAAAGAATGAGGTGTTTCAAAATAGTATTTGCGTCAAGTTTCCTGAGTAAGCTGTTTTCACTCTAGGAGTATGGGATCGATGGCCAGCAGCAATCTCCCCTGGCAGGACAGTAGACCCCCTGGCATATAGCCCTGCTCCTGGTAACCCTCTCATAGGCTCCAGGAAGCCCATCACTCCCTGCAGAGCCCACCCTACCCATCCTTGCTGCAGTGTGCTGAGTGCATGCATGGTGTGTGCACCATGACATTCCAGGCCTGCTTTCTTGGGGAACTGCCTTTCCCCCATGAAAATATGTAGTGTCTCATGGCACTTGCAAACCTTCTCTTGGGTACGGTTACTTCTAAAATGACTCACCTCACATTCAAGTGACATTATTTTTAATCTTATTCTCAGATTCTGAGCTCATTTCCTAACCCAGAGCCAACAGTTGCCTTTTGCATCAGCTATACGGATGGGAACTGCAGGCTTCTCTCTGATGTGAGAATTAGTGGGCATGGGCTCCAGTGCAGAGGTACTGGGATATATGTGATCCCCTTAATCTGGCACAAAGACATTAAAAGAGGCTTCTATATTTGTTCCCCAATTGTGAGAAAATTCAACCTAGATGTCTAGAGCTATAAATATTCCTATCCCAACCAAAATGTGATGCAACATTTGTAAGGGAATTGAGAATGATTGTGGTGGTTTGCAGAAGAGGGGAGATAGGAAGGAAAGACCTTATGGTTGAGGTAAACCTATTTAATTGCCGGTGATTATTTATTTATTCAAGTAACTTTGTGCTTATCTTGCTTTATTTGCATTAGCCAAAATAAAATTTTAAAAATTAGTTGTCACTAGAACGACGTTGGAATTGTGACACAGACTGAAGAGAATCTAGATGGGTGTCATTTGAATATAAGAATTGTGATGGTATTGGCACCAAAACAGACATGAAGACCAATGGCATAGAATTGAAGACAAAGGGACAAACCCATATAAATACAGTTATCTCATCCTAGACAAAGGCACCAAAAACATATTTTGAAGAAAAGATAGCCTCTTCAACAAATGGTGCTGGGAAAACTAGAAATCCATATATAATAGAATGAAAATAGACCCCTTTCTCTCACACTTCACAAAACTCATCTCAAAGTAGATCAAGGACGTAGGCATTAAAACCTAAAAGAAAAAGTAGGCCCAATCCTCCATCACGTTGACTTAGGAATTGAATTCCTCAGTAAGGCTCCTAAAGTGCAAGAAGTAAAATCAAGAATCAATAAATGGGAGTTTATCAAACTAAAAGCTTCTTCACAGCAAAGGAAACAATCAAGAACATGAAGAGAGAACCTACAGAATGGGACAAAATCTTTGCCACTTGCACCTCAGAGTATTAATCTCCAGGATATATAAAGAAGTCAAAAAACTTAATACACACACACACACACACACACACACACGCACACACAAAACAAATAACCCAGTCAATAAATGGACAAAGGAACCAAACAGACACTTCACAGAAGAAGAAATATGTGTGGTCAACAAATATATGAAAAAATGTTCAATATCACTAGCAATTAGAGAAATGCAAATTAAAACTACTCAGATTTCATCCCACTCCAGTCAGAATGGCAATGATCAAGAGTACAAGTACCAACAAATGTTGATGAGGATGTGGGAAAAAGGTACACTCATACAGTGCTGGTGGGACTGCAAATTGGTGCAACCACTCTGGAAAACAGTATGGAGATTCCTCAGAAAACTTGAAATGGAACCACCATTTGACCCAGCTATCCTACTATTTGGCATATACCCAAATGACTTAAAATCAGCATACTATAGTGACATGGCCACAACAATGTTCATAGCAGCTAAATTCACAATTAGCTAAGCTATAGAACCAACCTAGGTGCCCTTCAACAGATGAACAGATAAAGAAAATGTGGTACATATACACAATGGAATATTAGTCATAAGGAAGAATGAAATTATGACATTTGTTGGATGGAACTGGAGACTATCATGATAGATAGTTCCAAATGGATGGAACCTGGAGACTATCATGATAAGAGAATAAGGCAATCCCAAAAAACCAAAGACCAAATGTTTTTTCTGATACGCAGATGTTGACTCACAATAGGTGGAAGAGAGGGGAGGAATGGAGGTTCACTAGATTGGATGGGGATGGGAGGATTTGGGGGAAGGGAATGAGGGTAGGAATGGGAAAGACAGTAGAATGAAGCGGATACAACTTTCCTATGTTTATATATGAATACATGACCAGTGTAACTCCACATAATGTACAACCACAAGAAAGGGAAGTTATACTCTATGTATGTATGATATGCCAAAATACGTTCTACTGCCATGTATAACTAAAAAGAACAAATAAAAAATGTAACAAAAGAATTGTGGCATTACATAATGCACCAATTAAAAAATGTGAAAAGAAAACAAAGGTCTATGGCATTACAGATAGAAAGAATTGGACGACAACTCAGCTTAGAATATAAGTGGAAAGGATCTGTTGGTCATTTCAGGTCTATGTACAACCTTAGCCACCCCGGAAGGCAATGTCAAATGACTTGGAATGAAATAATTTTCTCCTTAGTGAGTCTGAGGAGATTTAGAATAGACTTTAGAGATGATAAAGTAAACCAAACCTTGAGATGCTATTATTTTAAATTAGATTTGGGAACAATCTATACAACTTTGTGTGATAATTAGATCCATTTATTCCAATTTTAAATGTATACTGAGAATGTGATTACATTTGTGATGTTAAGATAAAAGAAAATTGTGTTATGTTCATAAACCATTCTAGAAAGTTTAAGACAACTTGGCTTTGCCATATTTATATACTCTATCATTTGTTGTAAAGGCTTATTTAATTCAATCCCTAGTACCTAAAAATAATTAAATAAATAAAATATATGGCTTACTTAAGGTTTATCAGCCACACAATTAAAGTACTTTAAAAGAAAATCAAATAAGTTAGATTTGTGAACACAATTTAAATTTTTCAATTTAATGAATGAAATATTAATTGAAGTTCCCCCTAAGAAATTGGTGAAATCTAAGTTTTATAAATAAAATAAGACCTATAAAATGAACAAATTAGCAAATAAAAATTACATTTTAAATTACAACCCTAACAAATCAAACATTAATTTTAATAGCCAAAGTAGCCCCAGAAAAGACATTTTTGTTCATAAATGCTTTGCTCAAGGACACACACATGCACACACAAAACTTCATTTAACACCAATCAGTGTTGGTCTTTCAGTCAGAGGGCTTCTAGGTACTGATAGGTCCCGTGGAAAACAAGGCATTTAAATTATTCAACAGCTCTTTTGGATGAAAACCAAGGAGTGTCATAGCTGGGTCATAGATCAAATCATGTCATGTGCATTTATGAATATGGCATAATGAATCCCACTTTTGTGTATAATTATAATGCACCAATAAAATAGTAATAGAAAAGAAATTACTCAATAGGTAATGCAATGTAAATGCTATGTAAGCAGCTGTTATGTGGTATTGTTTTGGAAATAATGACTTGAAAAAAGTCTATACCTGCTCAGTCACAGTCACAATATTTTCCTTGGATATTTCTGATTGTTGGTGGGTTGAATCCATGGTTGTGCAGCCCACAGATAAAGACGTCATTGCCCAGTAATTAGAATAATAAAACATGTATTTTTCTACATGTTTTTGTGAAGTTATCAGCATCAAATAAAATATTAATTAGAGGTGACTTTAAAATATATAGGAGGATGTGCATAGGTTATATGCAAAATACTATGCCATTGTGAATACTGGGACTAGAGCAACCTTAGATTTTGGTATTTACTGAAATCCTGAAGATAATCCCCCATGGATATTGAATGATGACTGATGGTTGAGTCTTTAAACAGCTCCATTCTCAGTCACTTGTCAAATCAGTTTTCAACCTATTTTTTTTTTTTGGTTAATAAAAATTTCATTTTAAAACCATTAATATTATTATAACTTTTCCTCACATTTTTTCTTAGTGAATTTAAAAGTATGCTTATTCTGAATGCAGATCACAATTTCTTTTATATAATTAAAAATATTTTTTTATGCATGTATAAAATGTCTGTCTCATTCTACTATCTTTCCCATCCCCACTGTCCCACCCCTCCCCTCACTCCCCTCTGCATAATCCAAAATTCCTTCATTCTTCCCTACCCACCCCCAGGGATCAGCATCCACTTATCAGAGAAAACATTTGACCTTTGGTTTTTTGGGGATTGGCTTATTTCTCTTAGCATGATATTCTCTAGTTCCATCCATTTGCCTGCAAATGCCATAATTTCATTCTTCTTTAAGGCCAGTTTTCAACCTATTTTAAAGGTATAATGTTCTTGTCAATAACTAACTCTTCTGTGGTTGGTGATTCTCATTGAGGCAGGCAACTGAAGAGAAATTTCTAGTACTTCCAGTTTCTTTTATAAACTTTGGGGATTTCAAGGGAGGCCCTCATCCTTGAGAAACTAGTATTGTCCTTGAAAAACAGGTGGTTGGACTCTTGTCAACTCAAATTGCCCCTTATTTCATTTTTATGAACAAGAAGACATGATCCTAATCTTAGTACACTTAATAACTAGCTATATGCTATATTAAGGAAAAGAGGACTGGGTAGGCCAGTCTGTCCAAGACTAAACACAAGAACTAAAACAAATACATTACTGCTTGGGCAAAGGCTTATACTTGGATGAATCTTTCCCCCTGTTAAGACTTTATTTATAAATTCCACGCCTTTTTGAAGGTTATAATTTGCACCTGGCAAATCAAACAATATGAAACTTGTACAGCAATATTCAAATCACTTCTCATCAGAGAAGTAAATTTAAACATCATCTTTTTATTGTTGTTCTCCCAATGTTTGATAATTTCCAATTGTAAAATGGTGTATAGACCCTAATTTTATAAATAGGAATGTGTTTTTCCAGAGCCAGAAATGTTTGGAATATAAGCATAAGAAATGGCATAAAATAAGTGCATTAATTAATAGTGTGGAATTGCAAAATGTGAAGATTTTGTTAAAAAACTAACTTTGCCTTTTAAAAATTAATTCTGTATGGTTCCTGGCACTAGTAGATACTTAATATTAATATTTAATACTAGCAAATAACTTCTAACATTAGAAAGGGAGGGGGGACGTTTTCCAGCCTTATGGTTAAGAAACTTGATTTTGAATCAACTGATGTGTGGTAGGTTTAGTTAACAAAGTAGTCATTTTGTAATGACATTTTGCTCTTCTGTGAGTAGAATTAATCTCTTGTTAAAGTTTTGGAAAATTTAAAAAATTAGTCAGTGGAAAAATAAGCAAGATGGGAATATTCACTTTACAAAGGAGAAAAGCATCAATAAACATATGAAATTGAAACTCCCCAGTGATTAAAGAAATGCCAAGTCAAACAAGAATGACTTGCAATAACCAAGTGTCTTGCTTATTTTGTTTTATTTTTAATAAAAGTGTCCAGGACGAGCAAAGCTTCCAGGACCTGGGTGCTCACACAGTGCTGCTGGGCTTCCTCAACTGCCTTAGGAGTGGCTCTTGGTGCACCCCTGGGGATACCTCCTGTGTCCTTGGTTAAGACATAAAAGGCTTATTGCTTTTGATCCACTAGTTGGATGCTTTGGGTTTGGAAAGAAATGAAATGGAAAGAAAAGGAGGCCCAAAGAAGTCATTGGCACGTTTCCTTGTATTGTTTGTTTGTGGTGCCGGGATGGAACCCAGGGCCTTACACATGCTAGGTAAGTGCTCCAACACCAGCACCTCAGCCCTCCTTGCTTTGTTTTGTTTTTTAAAGAACTCTGGGGTCAGCAATCAGCTTAATTGAAGACGACATTCCAGCTTTCATTTAAAGGCCTATTTGTTCTCTCTACTGGATCCTGTTTTCCCCAAGAAAACAAGAATTAATACAGGTTTCTGATCACTCTGAAATTATATATAATTGGATTGGGTAAGAATTTCCAGCACTCTAATGGAAAAACTGGACTCATAAAATTGCTAACCCAACATGTAGCGGAACGAGAACTAATTATATGAAACGGAAATGATGAAGGATTATGATTTTTTATGACTTTATGTGAGAGACATTGCTGATTCTTTTTATGTTTTCTAGATATAAGGAAACATATTTTCCTTCTTTTAAGCTAACTATAACCTGCAGCGATTTTGTAAAGTATACCTTTGTGAAGGGGATGGAAGCATTTACTTTTTTCCTTATTTGGTCCTTCTAAAATTCAAAACTGTGAATATTCTTACTTTTATGACAACATAGTTATTTACATAGGTTTAATAAGAATCTGTTTCTTTTCGTAACAGAGACCATTGGAAACACTAGTTATATTACCTAGGCTTCGACTGCAATGTTGTATTTTGAGATATGACTGGACTGCTTTATGGAATTGATATGAACCCTATGATGCCATAAAAGTCCTCCTTGGGAAAACTGGCCTGGTACCTATCTACATGGTTCCCTTACAGGGTTGCTGGCCTTGCGGTAAGTAAAGAATTTCACTTCCTGACTGGCCAGGGAACTTCAAGATGTTTGGGGACTGTGAGAAGAGAGGGATTCATCCAGTTCTACAGGTGCTATAAGCCCAGTCTGACAGCAAATCCCTGACTTCCTAACCTGGAAATGCTTTTTAAAAGTCTAGCCTGAGATTCCTATGGAAAGTTCCAGCAATGCAAATGTATTATTTTTTTCTTCTAAAAATAATTTTAACTAGCTCTTCCCTTTTGCTGCCATCGCTGAAGCGGTGTCCGTGAAAATGAAGTTCAATCCTTTTGTGACTTCTGACCAAAGCAAGAACCCCGAAAGGCATTTCAATGCACCTTCACACATTTGCAGGAAGATCACGTCCTCCCCTCTTTGCAAAGAGCTGAGACAGAAGTACAATGTTCGATCTATGCCCATCCGAAAGGATGACGAAGTTCAGGTTGTGCGAGGACACTATAAAGGTCAGCAGATTGGCAAAGTGGTCCAGATTTACAGGAAGAAATATGTCATCTATATTGAATGGGTGCAGCAGGAAAAGGCTAATGGTGCAACTGTCCATGTGGGCATTCACCCCAGCAGGTGGTTATCACCAGGCTACAACTGGACAAAGACTGCGGAAAGATCCTGCAACGGAAGGCCAAGTCTCGCCAAGTAGGAAAGGAAAAGGGCAAATATAAAGAAGAAACAACTGAGAAGATGCAGGAATAAAGTAACCATATTTACAACTTGCATTAAAAATGGTTAAAATGAAAAAAATAATAATTTTAACTAATAAACAAAAACATAAAAGTTGTGCATATTAATGGGGTACCATGTAAAGTTGGACACATGTATATATTATATAATGTTTAAATCAGGTTAAACATATTTATATCTCAAATATTTGTCACTTTTTTCAATAATAAACTCATAAACTTTAATATTTTTAAAATAAGATAAAATATCATATCAATAAATATAAATTCAGGTCAATTATCATAGAATTCTAAGATGTAGTAGCAAGGATGTAGCAAGGAAACAACTTTTTTTTTTTTGCAGGGCTGGGGATTGAACCCAGGGCCTTGTGCTTATAATGCAAGCACTCTACCAACTGAGCTATATCCCCAGCCCCAGGAAACAACTTTTTTTTAAAACAGGGATTGAACCCAGGAGCACTTTACCACTGAGCCACATCTCTGCCCTTTTTATTTTTTCATTTTGAGACAGGGTCTCACTAAATTCTTTAGGGCCTCGCTACATTGCTGAGGCTGGTTTTGAACTTGGGATCCTCCTGCCTCAGCTTCCTGAATCACTGGGATTATAGGCATACACCTGGCAAGAAATAACTTTTAGATACAGAGTGAGAGTCACAGCTTTAGGGAGCATTTCACAAGTGAAAAGTTCTGTATGATAAGTGGCACCCATCAATGCTATTTCTAACTATTTTGTTGGTTAAAAGACCTGAATATTAAAAAATGTTGATTCTTTTCCAAATCTCTCTTTGCCTCTGCTGTTGGTTGATTTCCTTTGACACCTGGCCGATTGGTCATGACAATGAGAAACAGTGGGTGCTTGTTAACATTCTAAGGGTGGTTTGGAGATTTATTCCCACTAAGTTGATAAATTTCCTCCTTAACGGTTTTCTAGCCTCCAATCATTGCCAACTTTCCAAATGCTCCGTGCATGTTGCTCAAGAAGCACAAATAGTTGTAAACCACACAGGTGGGCTCTTGCCAACTGTTGAATTCATCCTGTAGAAAACTGGACAAAGCACAACCAGCACTTCCAGGAGCCCAGAGTAACTCCAAAGTGAAGAAAGTGAACTCATATTGTGTAAATTGTACCCAGAACAGTCTTAGGAAGTATCACAGCTTCCTGATTGCAAACCCAGATAAAATCGAAGACTATAGCTACTAAGGACAAAAGCCACCAACCCGCCAAAATGAAGAAAATGACATCTCAAGTCTGCAGTGGTGAGAAAGTCCCACTAAATACATTAAGAGGACTCAGATAAAGGAATTGGTTTTATGTCTTAAGCAAGCAAAGATCACCTGGAGCTTTGGAAATAATAGGGAACCAGAGAGATTTGGGTTTGATGGTTAATGTTATGAAGTCAGTTTCTTTTTTTTTTCTTTTTACAGACTGCATTTTGATTCATTGTACACAAATGGGGTACAAGTTTTCGTTTCTATGGTTGTGTACAATATCGATTCACACGATTCATGTAGTCATACATTTATATAGGGTAATGATGTCTGTCTCATTCCACCTTCTTTCATACCTCCGCCCCTCCCCCCTCTCATTTCCCTCTACATAATCTAAAGTTCCTCCATTCTTCTCTTACCCCCGACCCCCCACCCCCATTATGTATCATTATCCACTTATCAGGGAAAACATTTGACCTTTGGTTTTTGGGGATTGGCTTATTTCACTTGGCATAATATTCTCCAATTCCATCCATCCATTTACCTGCAAATGTCATAATTTTATTGTTCTTTATGGCTGAATAATATTCCATTGTGTATATATATACCAGTTTCTTTATCCATTCATTGGTTGAAAGGTATCTCGGTTGGTTCCACAATCTAGCTATTGTGAATTGAGCGACTATAAACATTGATGTGGCTGCATTACTGTAGTATTGCTAATTTTAAGTACTTTAGGTATAAACCAAGGAGTGGGATAACTGGGTCAAAAGGTGGGTCCATTCCAAGTTTTCTGAGGCAACTCCGTACTGTTTTCCAGAGTGTCTGCACCAATTTGCAACCCTACCAGCAATGTACAAATGTACCTTTTTCCTCACATCCATGCCAACACCTATTATTGCTTGTGTTCTTAATAATAACTATTCTAATTGGAGTAAGATGAAATCTTACAGTTGTTTTAATTTGCATTTCTTTAATAACTAGAGATGTTGAACACTTTTTCATATATTTGTTAATTGCTTGTATATCTTCTTTCTGTAAAGTGTCTGTCCAGTTCCTTGGCCCATTTATTGATTGGGTTCTTTGTATTTTTGGTGTAAAGTTTTGTAAGTTCTTTATGAATTTTGGAGATTAGTGCTCTGTCCAAAGTGGAAAAGATTTTCTCCCACTCTGTAGGCTCTTTTCCCATTATTGATTGTATCCTTTGCTGAGAAAAAACTTTTTAGTTTGAATCCATCCCATTTATTGATTCTTACTTTGATTTCTTGTGCATTGGGAGTCTTGTTAAGGAAGTCTGGTCCTAAGCCTACATGTTGAAGTTTCGGGCCTACTTTTTCTCCTGTTTGGTGCAGGGTCTCTGGTCTAATTCCTAGGTCCTTGATCCATTTTGAGTTGAGGTTTGTGCAGGGTGAGAGATGGAGGTTTAGTTTCATTTTGCTGCATATGGATTTCCAGTTTTCCCAGCACCATTTGTTGAAGAGGCTATCTTTTCTCCATTGTATGTTTTTGGCTCCTTTGTCTAGTATGAGATACCTGTGGGTTTGTAGTATGTTTGTAGACAAATCTCATACTTTGTCTAGTATGAGATTTCTGTGGGTTTGTCTCTGTGTCCTCTATTCTGTACCATTGATCTACCTGTCTATTTTGGTGCCAATACCATGCTGTTTTGTTACTATTGCTCTGTAATACAGTGTAATGTCTGGTGTTGTGATACCTCCTGCTTCACTCTTCCTGCTCAGGATTGCTTTGGCTATTCAAGGTCTCTTATTCTTCCAGATGGATTTCATGATTGCTTTCTCTATTTCTGTGAGGAACATCATTGGGATTTTAACTGGAATTACATTGAATCTGTATAGCACCTTTGGTAGTGTGACCATTTTTTTTTTTTTTTTTTTTTTTTTTTTTTTTGCGGTGCTGGGGACTGAACCCAGGACCTTGTGCTTTTGAGGCAAGCGCCCTACCCACTGAGCTATATCCCTAGCCCAGTATGGCCATTTTGACAATATTAATTCTGCCTATCCAAGAACATGGGAGATCTTTCCATCTTCTAAAGTTTTTGTTAATTTCTTTCTTTAGTGTTCTGTAGTTTTCACTGTAGAGGTCTTTCAGCTCTTTTGTTAGATTAATTCCCAACTATTTTATTTTATTTTATTTTTGAGGCTATTGTGAATGGAGTAGTTTTCCTAATTTCTCTTTCAGAGGATTTATCACTTATGAATACAAATGCATTAGATTTATGTGTGTTGACTTTATATCCTGCTACTTTGCAGAATTCATTTATTAGTTCTAGAAGTTTTCTTATTTGTCACTTCTTTGTGGTGAACACTTTTAAAATTCTCTCTTCTGGCTTCTTGAAATAAACAGTACATAATTGTTATCTGTAGTCACCACACTATGCAACAGCTAGCTGAAACTTCTTGTGTTTCAAAAGAAAACTATAATGCACCTCTAATCAGACTCTACCTCATTGTTTTGAGGTTTTATTATCTACCAGCAACCTGGGCTAGACCCTTATTCTTGTAGTTTCTTCCACTATCTAATATTTGCAATTTTCTTCCACCATCTGGCTTGGAATTGGTGAGGTTAAATTCATCCTCTTTGATGCCCAACAAGTTGAAGGTGGTCAACTTGATTCACACTTCAGAGAAATCACCACAACCCTTTGTGTTCTTCAAGCACCACTGAGAAAGTTCACTGGAACATCTCATGCAATCTGTAAACCAGAAAAATCTATCAGATTGCTGCTAAAGATGCTTCAAGTCCAAATTTAGAAATCTCCACTGTCTGTCCTCCAGACTCAAAAATTGAGTTAATAGTTTGTTCCAATTATTGTTCTTTGTTTTCTTTTGTCACCATAGAAATGCCTCTTATTAAATATACCTGATTGCTCAGATCCTACAGAGGCATACACCAAGGAACCCATCAATAACACCACAGCCTGAAATGCTATGTGGCTGTTAACAGTGTAATAGGACTGGCCTGAGTTCAGGACTCAGAGACTGGTTGGGTGTCTTAGGAGCCAATCCAACTACGGGACTGTGAAACCAGACCAGAAAATTTTAAGGCTTGGAAAATGACACCCCAAAGTGAAGGCCTCAAAGCAAAATTTCTCCTCCCCTTCCTCCTAACCTCCTGCCCTTCATTAGATGAGCATTTTTATTTTCAGAAACGATGCAAGGCATAGGACCAGAACCCCTTTATTCCAAAGTCAGCCATAAAACCTAAAAAAATTTTAGTTTGACTTTCCCCTGACTTTCTGTGTAAGAGTTGGCCATAAAGAAGGCGCTCATTCCAGAGAGGTCGTGCCCCACACACCAGGGTAAGAAATACTGTAACCAAGGGGCCAAAAAGAATATGAACAGGCCTTGCCAGGTTTCCCCTCAGTCAATGTTCATCAGCTCAGACTCTCAAATCACATTTCAACATGACTGTCCTACGTCATGAAACCCAAGCCAAAAAATAGACAATTCACCTGGGGCTTTGGGTCAGCAATCTAAAGGCTCCTGGATCACCTAAAACTATGATCAAATAAATTTGCTGTCTTCCTTTTGTTAATCTGTCTTTTGTTATAGGAGTGTTGACCTTGACCCTTTGTGATGTACAGAAAAAGGATCACCTCCTCTTATGCCCTGTAATGGCTGAGAGTAATTCGGTAACACATTAAGAAGTTTTTTTAAACAACATAAAATAATCACATTCATTAGATGAGTATTTTTATTTTCAGAAACATATCCTAAGGTAATAATAAAATAACCACTAAAACATAAAACTACCTTGCAGTGCTGTGGATAATTGCTAAAAATTGGAGACAATCTACTCAGCAAAGAGTAAATAAAGTGTGGCACATTCACACAATAAAAGCAATGTGATATAAATGTGACTTGAAAGATATAAGTATATATTAAGAGAAAAATTACTGAGATGTATATTAAGAGAAAAAAGCATTATATGAACACTATGACCCATTTTTAAAGATGTACACATAAAAAGAGAAATACACATGTATGGTCACAAAAATATTAATAGTGGCTATCTCTGAGTGAGAGAATTACATTCATTATTATTTCCTCTTCTTTTGTTATTCATGTGATCTGATGTCTTCCAATGAGCATATGTTAACTTATATAATGAGAAAAAAAACATAAAAGGACCTGTGTGTGTATGTGTGTGTTGCTTGTTTATTTAACATGGGAAAAACAGGGGAGACCCTGGGATCTGTTACACAGATGAGCTTTAGTAAATTTATAATCAGATACTCCCTTTGAAAATGGCTCAGGAACAACATAAATGACATTGCTATAAGGGGAAAATATGCCGACAGACGGACCTTTCCTTCAGGAAGCAAATAGCTATGTAACATTCATTCATCCCACAATATTATTGAACCTCCTAACAGCAGAGCATCGTGCCTCAGGCTGGGGATGCTGAAAGGGAATAGTGTCCCTCCCCCCAAGGAGTACCGTGACAATGATGGATAATAAGCACACAGTTGTGGAAGGTGAGAGGAGAGTCATCTAACATGGGAGGGGCTCAGGGAAGGCTCCCTGGGAAAGGAGATGCTTGAAGGAAGGCTTGAAGAACCAGGGGGCATTGCTTAATGGACAGGGTGGGAAGGACATTCCCCCACATGCTTTCCCCTTCTGGAAATTTTTCTAGGGCAAGTTTTAGTCTCTAAGCAGAGATGAATGGTTGATGCTAATTTAAGCTGCAGGTCACCCTTGGGGAAGTGGTCCTCTCTAGTCTCCCCAGGTTCCCATCTATGCCCTTTGTTAAAATGGGTGAACAGCACAGGATAAACAAAAGTCACACCATTATTGTGGATTCCTGAGCTAGTTTGATATTAACTAGAAAAAAAGAACTACAGTGATTTCACAATGTGCATATGTAAAAAATTGAGTAAGTAAAAATTAACTTAGAGTTTTAAATCCTGCTCCAGAGGCCAATTAGAAAAAAAAAAGTCATAACTATAGTGGGAAATTGGCTTAGAGAAAAGAAGTAGAGATAGAAATGTAAACAGTAGAGGAGATGAGGAATCAGTAATGGGACTAGCTATGTTTATCTCAGGCTTAACAGAATTTCTGATCTGAGGTCAATGCTTTGCTGACATTGTCTCACTTAATCCTCAAAATGAATCTGAGAGGCAAGATATAGTCACTCCCATATCACCACTATAGCCTTGACAACTAGGCAATGACAGTCTGAGAGAAGTAGATGTCATGAACCTTCATGAAATAGCGTAAGTGGTTGCTTGCTTCAGCATGAGCAACGAGATGTCCTCTGTGGAGGGACCGGCTCTCTCGACTGAAAGGACAAGGGTCTCTGGGTATCTGCTCATGATGAAAGTATAGAATGTTTTCCAGAGACCATGTTCTAAAGACTACCTTGAGGCAGGATGGGCTCAGATCAAGGCTACTGGCTGTGTGATCTTGGACAAGTGACATAACCTCTCTAAATCTGTTTTCTTTTCTATAAAATAGGGGAAAATATTTCCTAAACATAAAAGTGATACTAACATTTAGCCCAGAGCTTGGCACATAGAAAGGACACAATAAATGTTTGCTTGTTTCTTATCTTATTGGAGTCTTTCAAACCCAGGACAGTGGAAACTCCCACTTTGAGAGAGTTAGTAACCTGCCACTTACTTTACAGTATCCTTTTCTTTTACTGTAGAGTAAAAAGACACTATTCACAGGTTAGGATGGATTCACAGGTTGAAATGTGTCTGTGGTAAACGTTCCCTTGTATGTATATGTGTCAGTTATAAACAGCTCAATTGCATTTAATTTTCCTCAAATGACATGAAAACCAATCTGCCCCCCATCATGCCCACCAGGCACCCCCCACATGCCCTCTCCAGGCTGTGAGGATATCCCACACCATTGGCCACCCCTCCCCTGCTCCCTGGATCACACAAGAACCCTGGACTTGGGCTGAATGAAAGGATTGTGCACCTCCTACTCTCAGCAGGAGTGTTGAAAGGGAAGTTATTTACTAACACTGGAAAAGGAAAACTGGAAACTTTGGGTTGACTCTTCAAGCATGCTCAAGACTTTTACATTTGGCCAAGACTTCTGACTCACATCATTGCGAGGTGTCAGAACAGGACGTCAGTGTCAGTGACCACCAGTGTGTTTGGTGCCAAGAGCATCAGACACCAGGAGTGGGTCCGTCTTACTCATGCAGGGTTTTGCCTCGTCGCAGCGAGGCAGCTTCTCTTCCCCGAAAGCTAGTTAGGAAGAGAAGAATGGACCATAACTTGGTAGAGGAGCAAGTGGAGGGGTGGGAGATAAAACAGTCAGTGAGTGTCCCTTGCCATCTGTCCCTGGAGATAGATCTGATCGGCTTCACTTGATAACACTGGTAAGTAGGCACAACACCTGGGGCACAACAGAAGCCTTGTTAATCATGCAGAGGAAAAAGACCCACCACAGAAGGTAGAGCAAGCTGGAGAGAGCTGCAGGGGCAGATTCAAGACTCCCCATCTCTGTTCCTAAACTCTACCCTGCACTTTGGTAGAATCTGTCTCTTTTTAGTGAGGACCTCAGCTTGCTTTCTGCAGTACCACCCATTCAAGAATTATTTCTACTTAGCTTTGAGGGGGAAAAAAAAAAAACCCTAATTCACTTTATACTAGAGGAGGCAGGCAACTGAGATCTGACTTACCCCTCTGTCTTTACTCTGGCACTTACACTAACAATAGTAACAAGAAAACAGGACAGAGCCTGGAGAGGTTAAGAAATCTGTCCAGCATCACCCAGGTACTCAATGGTTGACCAGGGATTAGAATTTCAGGGTTATCTGGTCCTAGCCTCATGAAGTTCATGAATCTCTTCTACAGAAACCCAATCAACTGGGTTCTTTTGTTTCTCAATCATTAGGGCAAGGATTGTTTTTATTGCCACATGCGTATCTTTCTAAATCCACGTGGCTCAAATAAAAATGAAATGAGCTGGCATTCCTGAAGATCATAGACCAGATTACAAAGGTTGGGTGAGGCATGGAGGCAAGGTGGAGGAGGTGACCTACAAGCAGGGTGAGAGGTGGGTGAGAGTTGAATTCATCCTGCCTGGGTTTGGGCATTTGTGAATGATACAGTGTACAGCAGCTAGCTCCACCCACTTCCGACTCATTCCCTGGCTTCGATTCAGACATTACCTCTTCCACCAAGCCTTCTCTGATCTCCTAAGTCTAGATGAACTGTCCCTGCTCTATAGGAGTTCCTATAACAGCCCATTTTTTCTTTTATTTTTATTAAGAGTTATGTTTTCTTTTTTAACTTTTGTTTTTGGTTAGAGGCAAAAACAAAGATAACAGCCCATTTCTCTCTGACCAATATGCCTATCGTCCTTCGTTAAGTGTTCATGGACTTGTCTCAAATCCATGATATTGAATGCTCTTCTAGGATGACCTTTTGAAATATGCAATAAAATGATAACATGGATCAACCAAAAAACATTACTCTAAAAGCCAGACATAAAGGAATGCATTTAATAAGACTGTATCTATATAAAATTTCTAGAAAAGTTAGCCCTACAGAGACAGAAAGCAGATCAGTGGTTGCCTAGGGGGACCAGAAGGGGAAAGTGGGAATTGACTTCAAACAAGCACAAAAGAACATTTTGGATAAAAAACAATTACCACTGGATTATACAATAGTCATACAATTGTATAAATTTAGGAAAAAGTACAAACTGGTTACTTACATAAAATTCAGCAAATAAATTTGATGGTATAGAAGTTAGACCTGAACAAAACTTAAAATAAGAAACCAGACAGGATCCAAAGAAGGAGGCAATCCAAAGAATAAGAACTTATTTTGCAAGAAGTCTCCAAACTCTCCTCAGTCTTTTGCTGTTAAGAGAAGCCCAGGTATATTAAGAAGAGAATTCCTGTAATTAAAATTCCATCCACTCCTACAGAAATTCCAATTATTTGGCCCTATAGATTCAGAAACACAATCATTAAACCTAACATCAAGGACTATAAAGGAAGATGCTATTGTTGATGATCCCTCCAAAGGCCTGACTTACTCTGTGTGGCAGAGATACCAATTGTCCCACATACACATTTCTCTCCTTTTATTGTAATAGAATTTCGAACTGAATACATGGCTGTTCAGAAGGAGAGCCAGTTTTAGCCTTTCTCACAGCAAGTTGTGACAATATGACTAAGTTCTGGCATATATATATATATATATATATATATATATATACATATATATATGTATACATATACATATATATGTAAGTAACTTACATATACATATATATGTAAGTTTACGTGAAATGTGTAAACATCCATGTTGTGCCCCTAAAGGGCAGAGGCTTGTCCTCTCTCACCCCATTCCTGCTTCCTGGAGCCATTTTGGATGATAAGATGGTGGAGCAAAAAGACACAAGGAGTCTGGGTCCCTGACAAATAATAGACAGGAGATACCATATCATTACAGGTTTTTCCATGAGAACCATGAGAAGAAAAGAATCATCTGTTGTATGCATCACACGCTTAGTTTTGGTACCTGTGAAACCAAGGTACCAAAGAGAATCTCTTCTGAGAACCTCTTCTGAGAATTTTAATGTGTCCTTCTGGATCCTTGTTCCTTTTTCTGCCTGTTGGGTCCTTATCTTCTAATTCCTTTTTCAGTTTTTCACTGAGTTTCCAGAGAAAAGGGATTTGTCTGAGGTTCTCATGCACCTAAAATGAAATCCTACAAGAAGAGTACAATCTACTGAGATGAGTTTATCAGCTCAGAGGCCATTTAGTGTGGGCAGTTATTTCCAGTAACCATTCAGAAAGAAAGAGAAGATGGAAGAAAGAAGGGAGGCAGAGTGGGAGAGAAGGAGGGGGGTAAGGAAGGAGACATATTTATACCCAGCCCTCATATCTAGAACATTTTTCTGCTGAACAACAAAGAGGCCATTGTGAACCTAAAAGTGACTGTGGTTGGCAAACCTTTTTTTCCTCATGTAAAGTACAGAAGCCAAACTGCTATGTGCCAGGAACTATTGAAACTATTCTGCCAATGGGGTGGGAGGGTGTTCTTTGAACTCCTGGTTCTAGTTCTGAGCCCAGAGCTCATGAAGAGACTGTGAACAGCTGGGCACAGCAACACCCACCTGTTAGTCCCAGATATTCAGGAGACTGAGGCAGATGTGTCAGGAGTCTGAAGCTGGCAACTTAGCAAGACCTTGTCTTTTTTTAAAAATATTTTTTAGTTGCAGATGGACACAATATTTTTATTGACTTGTTTATTTTTATGTGGTGCTGAGGATCGAACCCGGTGCCTTACATGTGTGAGGCAAGGGTTCTACCACTGAGCCACAGCCCCAGCCCAAGACCCTGTCTTCAACAATAACAACAACAACAAAACAAAACAAAACAACAACCCCCCCGACACCAAAAACAAAAACAAAGAAAGAAGAAAAGAAAGGGCTGGAGATGTAGCTCAGTGATAGAGCACTTGGGGGTTCAACCCCAGGACCAATGAATGAATGAATGAATGAACACTATATAGCACAGGCCCCTGCAGGAGTCAGAAGACAGTCGACTAAGAATCTGGCTGGAGAGGAAAGGAAGAAAGTCTCTGAGAGAAAGAAAAATGCAAAAGGTAGGAAATTATTCTGAAATTAGTTTGCCCCAAATTATGCCTGTGCTGGAGAAGGAAAATCAAATAAACAGAGATCATGGTGAGTGGCTCCTGGGACTCAGACAAACCCCTTTTCTCTGGAAACTCAGTGAAAAACTGAAAAAGGAATTAGAAGATAAGGACCCAACAGGCAGAAAAAGGAACAAGAATCCAAAAGGACACATTAAAATTCTCAGAAGAGGTTCTCATCTAAAATAAAGCCATAGAAAAGGGTCATAAAGACGAAGAAGGAGTTGACCAAATATGCTCCCTCTAAATGCTGCTACAGCAAACTGGGACCTTCTACTGGCCCTTGGGTGGACTGCTGAAGGGATGGACACTGTAGAAGATGCTGGCACTTCCAAGGTTTTGAAGGGCATCAGACTTGGAAGGTCATGAAGCTTGAAGAGCTTAAAGTGGTGCCTTTGATTTATTAGAAAATATGTAAATACATCAAATATTTGAAATAAAATCTTATAATAAAAATTTTCCTCACTTCTATTACTCAGGAAAAATACTGTTAGTGGTTAATTTGGTGTTACATAATCTTTTAGCTTTATAAATATTTTAATATATTTTATTATAAATATAGAAACATTTTATCAATATATAATACCATAAAACATATCCACTATATGTATACATGTGTATTTTATGTATATTTATATATGCTGTCATGTGTTTGATTTTTTTAATTTTTGAAGTTATTATTTTTAAATTAAAATTTTACCATACAATGATTTTATAACTTACTTTTTCATTTTGCAGTTATAGAAGATATTTATTTTGCTGACCTAAAATACTATTCACAGCCGGGCATGGTGGCGCACGCCTGTAATCCAAGCGACTTGGGAGACTGAGTCAGGAGGATCGTGAGTTCGAAGCCAGCCTCAACAACTTAGTGAGGTCCTAAGCAACTCAGTGAGACCCTGTCTCTAAATAAAATACAAAATAGGGCTGGGGATGTGGCTCAGTGGCCGAGTGTCCCTGAGTTCAATCCCTGGTTCAAAAAAAAAAAAAATACCATTCACAAACTTATCTACCTCTCTTTCTGGGAAATACTGTTAGCATGTGGTATAACAATTGATCAAGGAACAGGCCTCTGATATTAGAAACCTGTATCATTGGCTAGAGTCACTGATTCAAGAATTGTCACTTTCTGTGTGTGTGTGTGTGTGTGTGTGTGTGTGTGTGTGTGTTTTTCAATGCTGGAATTGAACCAAGTGCCTTATGCATGCTAGGCTATCACTCTATCACTGAGCTACACCCCCAGCCCATTTTCATGTATTTTTAAAACTTGGCTCCAAAAAGAGTTAAGTCTAGACTAGATTTATAAAGCTGTGAGATGTGAAGCTGGGAACTGCTTTGGCTTGAACATGGTTCGTCCCTTCCAAAACTCATGTTGAATTTAATTCTTATTATGAGGCGGGACCTTTAAGAGGTGATTAGGGAATCTAGCCTGGTGAATGGATTAATCCATGCACGTGACTAATGGATGAATGGGTAATCCTCAGAGTGGACCTGCTATTAAATCCGCTTGCCATGTTATGCCCTGTGCCACCTCAGGACTTTGCCAGCAAGAAGTCCATCAGGGGGTGCAGCCCCTCAACCGAGGACCAGACCTGTGAGTCCAAATAAATCTATTTTCTTTATAACTTATCCAAATAAATCTCTTCTTTATAACTTGTCCAGTTATAAAGAAGGTATCTGTGGTACCATGTTATTAGCAACAGAAAGTGGACTAAGACAGGAAGTGTCCAAGAACATGTGTCAGTATGAAGAGGAAACCTGTCTGAGAGAGAGGCTCAGTGGTGGGCAGGAGCTAAGCCTTGGCTGGCATACTCTTTTCTACTGAAAATGTCCTGTTCCTCTTTCCTACTAAACACCCCATCCCAGCACTGCTCCTCCCCAGCTTCCACAGGAATACTTTTCATCCCTGATTAGGTCACTTCCATCAGCACGCAAGCATGCTGTTATGTCACCCACCCTCAAAGCACTTCTCTTCCAGTTACTGCCCCATTTCTCTGTTACTCCTCTGAGCAAGCCTCCTTGAAGGAACTGTCTACACTCAGTCTCCAATTCTCCTCCCACCCTTTGTACTTTCTGAGAAAGGTAACCAAGAGGGAAGGGGACATGGAATGAAGATGATCTAATTACAGGAAAAGCCAAGATATGGGGTCTAGGCTGGGCAGAATGGACCCTGGGAAGAGTAGGGGTGCCTCAGAAGGCTCCATGTAACACCCTAAAGGCCGAGAGGTTGGGTATAAGGAAGTAGAACAGGTGGAAAGGAAGGCAGGAAAGAGGGTGTACTGGGATGAGCCTCATAATCAGTGGTGCCAATGGGTCACTTATGGAGCATGTGTCCCCTCAAAATCCACATCAGTGCCCTCTAAGTCACCCTAGGCCAGCATAAAAGAACAAAGTAATTATATCATAACATTTTGTAGCATTGCCTGTGTGTTATGCCCTATTCTATGTACTTTGCTCATATTAACTCATTGAATCTTTTCAAGAATCCTATGAAACAGATATTATTTATCTTTCTTTTGCATGTGTGGCACAAAGAGGTTAAATAATTTGCCCAAGGTCACACAGGAAGTGGCAGAGGGATATTTAAACCCAGGAAATTTGGTTCCAGATCTGCAATTTTTAATTTTTCAAAGGCAAATACAACTTGCTATGCAAAAGCAGCATCAGCATAAGGATTTAGTCACCCATCCCACCCAACTGCCTCTCATGAGTCCGTCCTATGACAAAAGTCTAAAGCCACCACTTCTAGGCATCTGCAGCTCCTTGCCAACAATTTCCTTCCTCTTCTAATTCTAGATCAGAATCTGCTAGATGCTTTTCAGTATACTCACTGAGGACAGAAGTCCCAGAAACAAGGTGGATTTGGGATGGACAAAGGACATTTGAGAGAGAGCAAGAAAACAATCCCTTCTCTACATAGCACAAGAGATGAAACACTATTTCTCTAGTTAGCACTGCGAATCCCAGGCTACCTTTTCTGGCTCCAGCCCTTCACAAAATTTTTTGTATATGTTATATCACATATGCTTCACCATAGTCCTTCGGGGAAGACATTGTTATTCTCACTGAACTGAGAAAGGCACTGAGTCATGAGGAATTAGGTGACTTGCCCAAGGTCACACAGAGGGGAGCCATGTTTTTATCACAGGAATCTGGACTCTAACTCCCATTTCCAATTGCACCAACAAGTTCTGGAGCTATGAACAAAGACGTGGAATGCCGATGGCAAGACCCACTCAAAAATTCTCAGATGATCTGGGATGGAATAAAATGTCTTTCAACAGGACATGGGGCGAGGTATATAAAGAAACTTTGTGAAATGGTGATGTGCTGTGCACTGAATCTTTTGTCCTTATAGGAGGCTTATACCTACAGCCACGTACCATGAAGTATGACTAAGTAGAATGAGCTGCTGTTTTGGATGCAGACCTCTGTTCCTTCCATCAAAGTGAAGAATTAAGGGAAAATTTTGTAACTTTGTCTTTCTCTTATTTGGAAAGTTGGTGTCAGTCATCTTGGGGACCAGTACTTTGAAAAAGAGGGGACTCAGTTTAAGTGAAAGAAATCTAAGTTAAGCTTCTGTTCCCCATGTGCTCCCTCACCTACTGGCAATACTCTGTCTCGGTGACATCAAAGGTCACTGTCTCCAGTCTGCCTGACCTTTGGCCCCTCAGCTGCTCTGCCACACCAGACATGCAGCCAGTACCCTCAAGTCTTACCTGTCCAGCTTTCTGGCCAGCAGCTTCCCAAAGGCCAAGAAACATCTCATGATTCTGTCACTTGCCTCGAAGATGGCTCACCCATCACCTACCCCTTACAGTGCAGAAGGCAGAGATCCTCACTCAGGGCCGTCTTCTCCTTCAGTAGAAAGACAAATTTAAATCTTTCCTTTCCCAGCAAAATAGAGAGGAGTTGGCATTTCCCTTCTTACATTCAAAGCCCTCTGAGATGACTCAAAGATTAAGTCTCAATTCTGCCTTTGAAAATTGTTTACTTGCAGTTCATTTTCAACACCTGGTTGAACCATGTCCTTGACTATTAAATATACACATGCACAGGTTTTTTCAATCCTCACCCCATCTGCTCCATGTCAGAAATTCCAAAACAAACATTCTGTTTGTTGTTCTGAGTTCGGCATTAACATTCTTAGTATCTGTTTGGGGACAGAGTCACTACCTATGCTGTCCTACAAAACAGGCTGCCAGACCTGAGTTCAGAAACCCTCCTCCCAATCTGGGCTCTGCTCCCTCCTCTCTCCTCCACTCACTTTTGCTGGAGACTGGGGAACTTCCTGGGGTAAAGGAAAGCAAGCATGTCCCACAGGTAAAGAGGAAGACCCTAGAGGGCAGAGAATCCCCTATTTTCACAAAGAAAGAGCTGGAAGAGGAACCCAAGCCAGGCAGATTAGGAGAGGTTTCAGAAGTTTCATGCAAATAGAAGCAAGCCTTTTTCTGGTCTTAGCTGCTGCTACAAATGCGGATATGAAAAGATATTCCCTGGGATGAAATAAAGCAATGATGTAGCCAAAGAATAGGTTTCTAGAACTCGAGGAACCTGTTCTGCTAGTTACTTATCAAGTATGTAATACCTTCTCTGGGCCTCTATTTCTTCCTCATTAAAACTGGAATAATAATACCCACCTTTCTGGATTGTTGTGAAGATTAAAGTGCTTAGTACAGTGTCTGGCACGCAGTGAGCACTGTGCAAGTGTTTGCTATTGCAGACTGCGCTGAACCACACGCCCTGCAGGGTGGAGTCCTGACTGCCCCTTATTGGCTGTGTAATCCTGTGAACATTACTTAACCTCTCTGAGCCTTGGATTTCCTCCTCTATGAAATAAAGTAAACTCCTAGGACTTGTTGCAGAGATTAAATAAAATTAAATGGGTAATTGTCACATTCACAGCCCAGTTATGCCAGGGCAGTTGTGGAGAGGGCAAAGAAAATGCCCCAAAATGGCATGTGAGACTTGTGATTTATTGGGGAAAGCTTACAAGAGATCAGTGACTATTCCAAGAAGAGTTCAGTGGCAACAGGCTGACAGGTGGCACCTCCATTCTTTGTCTAGTGGCAGCCAGCTAGACTTTCCAGAGCCCTCTGTTCTGTACCTTTCCCCACTCAGAGTGGGGTTTTATATGCTAGGCTTGCAGAAGCAAGGACATCAGCAGCATTAGCTTGCTTAGTTGCTTGTTTGACCAGCATCCCCAGGACCAACTGTTCTGACGCATATGCAAGAAATTGCTTTCTACAGACAACACTAACTCGCCCTAGTTCCCAGTGTGTGTAAGAGACAGCCAGTGCCCTTAAAGATATTATGTATCTGAACTTTCCAGCCCACGCTTGCTCTCATTACTCCCTTAACTTGGTTAGGTTTTGGGGAACAGAAAAGGAGTATTGAGGGACATGGTGTTTTACTGTCCCCCCTTTTTTGGGAATGATACAATAGCATATGGAATACTAAGTGCAGTGCTTGAGACTCAGTCAATGTCCATTATATGCTAATTATTATTATTATTTCTATAATTTTGTTGTTATGTGTCGCTCATTGTCTCTAGACTTGTCCTCTGTGCTCCTCTGGTCTAGTTCATTCCAATTCATCCTCCAGCAAAAGTGATCTTTTTAAAGGAAAACAGACTCAAAATGAATCTGTAGTGACATGAAGCATGTCAGTGGTAGCCTAGAGTAAGAGGGAGATCATCCACAAAGGGGTATAAAGGAAATTTCTGGGATGAGAGAAATGGTCTATGTTTCGACTGGTGGTGGTGGTAGGTGTAGTCACATCCAAGACTTATCAAACTGTACGCTGAAGTTGGTGCATTTGATTTTATGTAAATTGTGCCTCAATATTGTTGCTCAGGGGAAGAAAAGGTAAGGATCTGGGGTGTGGCTCAGTGGTAGAGTGCTTGCCTGGCATTTGCAAGGCCCTAGGTCTCATCCCCAGCAACACTAATAAAATAATAATAATAATAAGAAGAAGACCCCAGCAACTCTAATAAAATAATAATAATAAGAAGAAGAAGAAGGAGGAGGAGGAGGAGGAGGAGGAGGAGGAGGAGGAGGAGGAGGAGGAGAAAAGGTAACTAGCCTTCCTGGTCATCCACTCTGAATTTTCTCTTTTCCATAGCACTTACCAGTATATACAATTATTCCATTCATTTCTTTACATGTATTGCCAAATTCTTCCCTCCACTAAAATATAAACTTGTTGGGGACAAGGACTCTGTCTTATCCACTAGGACAACTCCAGAATCTCTAGATCCATGCCTGGCATATAAAAGGAACACAATAACTCTTATTGACAGACTGGTTCAAACAGTTATAACCATTAATGGTTATAACTCCAAATTAAATGCTGATTTCACCCATTCTCATCATTCCCACGTCAACCCAGAGTACCATCGCCTCTTGCTTGGTTAGGCAGTCGCCTCCTTGTGGGTCTTCTTGCTTCCACCAGTGTCCCCTCAATTCAGTCTCTACAAAGCCCCCACAGTGCTCCTTTTAAAATGTAAACTAGATAACATTACTCCCCTGCTTTTTTTGTTTGTTTGTTTTGTTTTTGTTTGCGGTGCTGGGAATTGAACCCAGGGCCTTGTGCTTATAAGGCAAGCACTCTACCAACTGAGCTACATCCCCAACCCCACTACCCTGCTTTTATAATAATTAAGAAGCTGAATTGAAGTGAACAAGAAAAGGAAAGGCAATTTAAATAATACAACAAAGATTATAGTCCTAATACAAAATGAATAAAAATGTAACAAATTCAAACATTACCTCAAGTATTAATAATTAATTGGAGGGGTGGCCTTCAAACAAAACAAACAAAAATAATAATTCTTCTACTCTTCTACAGGTTACCACTTAGTAACTGCTGTCCCAGTTTCTGTGCCTCTTCTATCTGGTGAATCGCTACTGCCTTCCTGTCATGCCTGGTGGGACATATGAATCTGCTCTGAGGTCAACCAGGGTCTCATCTGCCTAAACATACAAAGGAGCTGTTATTCCCTTGAGTCTTGCCACCCTTCCAAGTGCTTCCTGAAAGTGAACCCCAGGCCCTTGAACTTTGGAAACTCAAAAACTCACCCTCTTCTCTCATTAGCCCAAGTGAATTTCCTTGGCTTAGAGGAAAGGCCTTGCTTCTCTGAGACACTGTATGCACCCCCAAGAAACACCACCTTTTATTTCATTCTCCAAACTCTGTAATTTCTTTTTTTTTTTTTTTTTTTTTTTTTTTTTTTTTTTTTTTTTTTTTTTGCGGTGCTGGGGATTGAGAGGCAAGCTCTATGCTCTATGCTTGAGAGGCAAGCTCTCTACCAACTGAGCTATATCCCCAGCCCCCCTGTAATTTCTTTTAAAAACATATTAGAGGGCTGGGGATATAACTCAGTTGGTAGAGTGCCTGTCTCGCAAGCACAAGGCCCTGGGTTCAATCCCCAGCACCGCAAAAAAACAAACCAAAACAAAACAAAATACGTTAGGGTCAGGGGAAGCTAAAGCTGGAGAAAGGGCAGGAAACTTACATGTACTATCGTGTTAAATATTTCACCCTTGGTGAAAAATCAAATGGCCTAAATACTTGGGTGGGAAAAGGAAAAATAGGAAAAAAAAAAAAGTGGGAGGGTGTATAACAAAACAAGGAGCAATAGAAAAATGTACATTAATATCTCAGAAAATTACTTAGCCAAAGTTTCTCCCTAGTAAAGTTTTTCTGTCTGCAGATGTTGACATTTTTTTTTCCAGCCCTCTCAATGGCAGAGAGATCTGAGCTTTACATTTTCCTGGGTAGTTAGCATTGTGACTGACTCCCCAACATTTCCATTCTGTTCCATGTTAATCTGAACAATTCACGGCAACTTGCCCCACATCAGTGACTGGTTCACAGAAGAGCAAGCCTGAGCCAATTTGGGCCAGTGGGATTCAAGGTGAGCCTTGATGAGGGCTCAGGGAAGGCAACTTACTCCGGTCTTGAATGCCATGGAAAAGCAAGCTCTTTCTCTGAAGTTGAGAATGAGGAATCATAGAGTTCCCCCGGCCACTGGCAGTCATGTCACAGCAATGAAGGATGAAATCAGAGCTGGGAGAGGCAGAGCAAAGAAACAGAAAGAGCCCACCAAGTCCACGCCAACCCACCACCTCTACGCCATCATTCAGCCCCTGGGTCCCACCTCACTCTGTTGTTTAAGCCAGTCGAGTTGACTTTTCTGCTACTTGTTGCTCAGTGTATTTCACCCAATGCCAGGAATAGAAGGACTGTGAAGAATAGGCAGTAATAGGTTGCACAGTGGCCTCACAAAGATGTGTCTATATGTTAATCCCGAGAACCCATGAATGTTGCCCCTTATTTGGAAAAAGAGTCTTTGCAAATATAATTAAGTCCCACTTTATTATTTTCAAGTTCAGCCAGATGTTGAAGAGACATAAGTTAAAGATTTTTTAAAATTAAAATATTCTATTTAACCTTTATTACATCACCATTCATCAAGATCAGAAAAGTCTTTTCAACACATCTTTATATGTCCCAGCAATTTAAGGCTTTTTAAAAAAAATTTAGTTCCATTACTTATTTGACAATGTTGTTAATTTCAGAAATTGATTCTACTGTAACTAAAAATTTTTTAAAATCCTTGAACCAGGAATCTGAATCTGAGTTCTATCTGTCTTAGCACTAAGTTAGGGGACTTTGGGTAAATCACTTTCCCATCTGAGCTTTAGTTACTCTCCTATGGAACTCTCAGTGCCTCCCAAGTGCATCAGAATCATAGGTCCTTGTTACAGATGTGTATTTCTAAGCCCTTTCCCAGGACTTCTGGATCAGATTTTCTGACATTGGAGCTCAGGAATAATTAGGTAATTATAAAGTACAGCCTAGTTTGTACAGCACAATGATCTCCAGGGTCCCTATAAATAGTTGTTTTCTGATTTCTGTTCCTTCTCTCACTGTCTGGTCTCTGCTACTAGATATCAAGCTGAAACAAAACAAAACACAAAATAACAATAAAAAAACCAAGACCATGATTTCATCATCCCCATGCCCCCCAGCATCTTCACAGTGCTTGGTATGTAGTAGGAACTCAATAAATATTTGAAGAATTAATCAATAGCTATTAAATAAATGAATGTTATTTCATGTGTATCCCAATCACCTACCAATAGAGAAATGTAGAGAGAGAAACTATTTTAAACTTTTGTAGGATATACTTCCACACTTCCTGGATGCCCTACTACACACATCAATCATGGGTTATGTGGCTAAGGCTCGCGCATATTTAGAGACCACAGGAAGGTGGCTGAGATTCTCCCATGGTCAGATTATCCCATGGTGTTTCCCAGAGGCGGTGACAGTCATGATTCAGCAGGAGCCAGTTTTTCCCTCCTTGATTTTTTTCAGGTCTAGAAAAACTTGTATCCTGCCTGGGTGACACATGCCCTCGGGGCCATGCTGTAGGTCTCTAAAGGTCACCTCAGGTGTCTGGGGCCCCAGTGGTTGGGAAGAGGTAGTCATCTTCTGTTGGAAGTCACTGGTAGATTTGCCAGCCGTGGGTGTCAGCCTAGCACAGTGTTCTTAGCAAATGGTGTCCCCCAGATGCCTGATATCACTTCATGTGACCCCACAGTCCTTTATCCCACCCCTAAAGTCCACTTCTTGAGCCTCCCCAGCTCAGACACTATCTGCTGGTCTTGGAAGGTACCGGCTCAGAATGAAATCTGTTATAGGGGTGGGCAACTTAGCCAGGGGGAGGTAGAGGAGTTTGGCATCCAGGCCAGGGTTGTAGCGGATGCGGGGGCTCCGGGAAACAATGGCGTGCTCCATGCTGTTGGTGACGTCCGTGATTCTTGGCTCTGCCAGCTGCATCATGTTTTTCAACTTGTCGGTGTCTGTTTGAGGTTAACGGTGGGGTGGGGAAGTAAGAGGTTCTGTTATTCTTCATAAAAGATGAAAGTTTCTGTTATTTTTCTGAATTCTGTTCAAGCTCCCTTTCCATCAGATCCCTGGCCTAACATTTCAGGCAGATTTTCACACTGATTTATAAGATCATTACAATTCATCTTCCTCAATTTTACAGTTATGTATTGAATTCAAGTGATTGCACTTGACTAGCAATGAGAAGAGCTGTCAAGGTCTTTTTTCTTTTCTTTCTTTTTTTTGGTGCTGGGGATTGAACCCAGGGCCTTGTGCGTGCGAGGGAAGCACTCTACCAACTGAGCTATATCCCCAGCCCTCAGTTCTCTATATGACTGTGCCACTTACAGTTGTACGAACTTGAGTTTACGCTTTCATTATCTGTAAATCAGGGATAACGATACCTGCCTTGGAGAATAGCAAAAATGATTAATTGTAGGTTAGGCAATGGGATACAGGAATTCCTGGGCTTTTTTCATTTTGTTTTTTTCTTCTATGTACTTTCTAGAGTTTCCACATTTTCTACAAAAAACATGCAGGGAAAAAAGTTATTAAAAATAGTAATAAAAAAAAAATAAAAATAAAAAGTAATGCTGCCCTGTCTGGACATAAGTGACCAGGCACAGAAGGCACCTTGAAGAGCTCTAACACGGGCGGTGGCTCTCCCGTTTGCAGTGGGTGCACAGGTGTGGAGACAGGATCAGGATGCTACAGTGGTACAAGCCTGCTGGGACTCACAACAGAAATAGGAGGCAAGCCACATGATGCCTCGCCAGACCCTCCCTGGTATTCTGGGACAGGGGCATGTCATAGTAGAGAGAGCCCAGGGACTCCAGAGAAACTGGGGCCTGAGAGTCAGACTTCCCTGACAAGGGATTTAGACTGGAAAACAGACAGTGAGCAATAGCTGTCCCCATTTGGGGATGGTCCAGGTAGGCAGAGAGTTCACCCCCTGGGGTCAGGACCCCTGTGGGTGGCTGGTGAGCATAGAGCAATGTCACTCAAGTTCCCTGCACCCCAGGCTCTGAGGAACTTCCTTGCCATTTCCTGGAGAGAAAATTGCTGTGGTGAAAAAGCCAAGCTGCATTTTGGGGTCCTAAAAGGAGCCACACTTGGGGCTCGGAATGTAGCTCAGTTGGTAGAAAGTTTGCCTCGCCCTCGCATGCACAAGGCCCTGGGTTCAATCCCCAGCACCAGAAAAACAAACAAACAAACAAACAAAAAACAAAGGAGCCACACTCACTTAAGGGCAGACAGTCTACAGAGAGATTATGTCCCAGGAACTCTTAGACCTTGGGCCTGGCCCCTAGTCCACAACCAGCAAGGCCCAGGTGGGAAGGGAGGAGGCAGCTCACATGAGGAGATGGGGTGTGGGGAGACTGGCACTGGCAAAGTAGTGGAAGGTGGGAAGTGACACAAAGCATAGTCTTCCATTGTCCTCTCTAATATTTATTAGCTCCTGTTTCATTTGGGCACCTGGTTGGCATGGAGTGGAAAGGGAGACATAAGTTCCCATCTAGCCCATCACTCTCCTAGATGGTGGGGAAGAATGTGGGCTTTGGATATGGGCACCTGGGAAAATGTTTTTCTTCATAAGAGAATTAAATATGAGAGTCCATAATAAAATATCAAGGTCCAAACTTCGGCAATTTGGCCCCAACAGTTGAATTTTTGACCCCTTCTCCTTTGCTAGGGACAGGTCCTAGGCTTCATGCAGACTCTCCCCAAGAAGAAAGGGAGGGGGCTAAAAGGGGAATTTTTGATGCTCTCCCCAGCAGAGTTCAGAAGAGAAAAGAGACGAGGCCCTTGGCTAGGCCCATCAGCATCAGTGGTAACCACACCTGGTTGAGGTTCAGCTTCAGGGCTGTTAGCACAAGAATGGTGATCTCTATTTCTGTGCTTGTCCCTGTGATTCTGGGCACCACTTCTTTGGGAAAGTGCTCTTGTCAGTTGCTATCAACAAGCCATTTCCAATCTAGTTCTACTCTGGATATAGTTAAGAATGACTCCTAGAGCTGTGTACATTATCATGCACATGTAATTCCAACTACTTGGGAGGCTGAGGCAGGGGGATCACAAGTTTGAGGCCAGTCTGAGCAGTTTAGTGAAACCCTCTCTCAAAATAAAATTAAAAGGGCCAGGGATGTAGCTCAATTGTAGAGCACTTGCCTAGCATATACCAGGACCTGGATTCAATCACCAGTACCACAAAACAAACAAACAAAAAAATCTGAGACCTGGTCCTGGGGTTCACAAACCAGGGGCCTGTTTGGTTGGCCACAGCAAGTGATTACCATTTGTGTAATGCAACACTGCACAACCACTCCTAAGTATCTCTTGTGTCTGTCCCACTGTTCTCCTCCAACTTCTCATAACCTCTATGATGTGTGACTTCGTGACTTCATCCTTCCTTTGGAGGATCCACAATAGTCTCCCAGTTGCCCTCCCCAGAGCACACAACTCTGACCAATCATTCCAGAGCTATTCATTGATTTATTTATGGCTCTGGGGATTGAACCCAGGGGCACTCTACCACTAAGCAACACCCTCAGCTCACTCTACTTTATCTTAAGATAGGGTCTCGCTAAGTTGCTGAGAGTCTCACTATGTTGTCCAGGCTGGTCTCAAACTCATGATCCTCCTGCCACACCTACACCCCTCAGTGTAAACACAAAAATGATCCTGCTCTGATCCTTATGCTCTGATCCTTAGTCTCTTCCTGCCCCAGTCCCCTCCAACCCCTCACTTGTGCCAGACTAGTAATAATAACAATGCCTAAGGTTTGCTGAGCTCTTTCTATGACCGAGGGGAGTATTTTACATTTTGATGTAGTTCTACAATTTGTGAAGGAGGAATTATTACACTTTTTTAAGTGAATAAGCTGGAATTTAGAGAACTGTGTAACATGATCAGAGGGACTGCAGGAGTCCAGACTTGAACCACACTGACTGCAAAGGCTATGTCACGTCATGTCTCCAGATGTTGCTTGTGCTTCTTCTGTGGGAAACATCTGCCATCTCTTTCCCTTTTGCGAACTGCTATTCATCCTTCAGAACTCTCTAAGGCATCCATTGTTGCCTCTGTGAGGTTTTTGTGACAGTGGAATTCAGTCTCTGTCCTGTTAACTCTTGCTTCGCATGCATGACCATTATTGATGATTCTCTGCATGGTGTTGCATTTGCTTTTGGATCTCCCCTGCCAGATTCTCAGAGTCCTGTCTCAACTCTGTAGTCACTAGGTAACTGAGGTGAAAATTAAGAGAATAACCACTTGGGAAAATGTTTATCTAAAAGTGGTTGACACCTGCCTGAAATTTTTCCTCTGAAATCGTGGGGTGGATTACAAATTAATCAGACTATGGCATTTCATAAGCCCTGTCCTTACTATTCTTCAGCATAACAATACCAGCTTTTATTTTTTTTCCAGTACCAGGGATTGAACTCAGGGACACTGGACCACTGAGCCACATCTCCAGCCCCATTTTGTATTTTATTTAGAGAGAGGGTCTCACTGAGTGAGGGTTTTGAACTTATGATCCTCCTGCCTCAGCCTCCTGAGCTGCTGGGATTACAGGTATGCATTGCTTTGACTGGCAACAATACCAGCCTTTTGACAAGTGGTTTTCAGAGGAAATTTGCTTTCCTGCATATTCCTTTATGGACAGCACTAGAGACTCTACAGTCCTTGCCTGTACTGAGTATTTACTTAGGAAGTGACTTTATGAACTTTCCAGACCCTGACTGAATTTGTGGCTCACAGCCTCACAGCAGTCCACAAATAATTTGGACCATTCTCTGCTAAAGGATTTTTAGGGGGCAATCACACAGAGGATTTATGGTATACCTCTCCCCACCACTAACATCCAGTCCTTTTGTTCCCAAGAGCTGCAGATTTCCCTTTGGGGATCCATGATTCCCTGACTCTGAGTCTCAGGTCTAGGTAGAGCACATTGACCCAGCCTAAGCCAATGAGACCTTCTCAATCCCATGGCACAGAGGTTGATTCAAGGTTGGGAACATCCTGCAATTTCCTCTAATTCAGCCACGATAGGTTTTCCAGATTAGAATGAATTTTAGGATTTTCAGGGAAGCTTCTAGAAAGAACTGTTCCTTTTCCCAGTAGACCTCACTTTGGAAGGAGGCAATGAGATACTGCAACCATGAAGTTTCCAAAGTAAAGAGTCTATGAGTCCAGAGTCAATACAAACAAGAAGAACCAAGTAATAGGGTGAAACTAAGTCCTAATGGTATCACTTTGGGGCTGAATTGAGTTGTGCCTGAAGTCCATTTTGATTTTAGGCCTGTGAGTCAAGGAATTCTTTTCTGCTTCAATAAGTTTGGTTGGATTTTCTGTCACTTGTAACTGAGAAAGTCCTAACTGATGTAAATCCTTGGGATATTTTTTTTTCTCCCAACAGAATTCTAATATGTGTGATTTCCCCTCACTGCCTGTAGCTTTAGACCCAGTAGGGGAGACAAATGTTAGTAAACACACATACATTTAATGAAAAATTGCAGTTAAGTGCCATTGAAGAGAAAGCAAGGCTATAAAAGAAGAACAGGGTTAGGAGTTGGAACCTCAATTCAGACTATGGCATAGGGAAGCCTTCTCTGAGTTGACCTTAAGGAAGAATAAGAGTTAGGCATTGCTGGAAAGTGGAAAAGGGGCTGGGAAGGGAGATTTTTGCAGGAGGGCTCTGAGGCCCAACAGAATTCTCCCAACAGAATTCTAATATGTCCAGCTCAAAAGATTATTTTCTTTAAGGAACTCTTCTCCAAAGATCTTTTCCCTGAGTCTTCTCTAAATCAATGGGTAAATGATACCCCGTCTACTAGGTTCAACATAGTCCTAGCACTCATCCTTGATGGTTCCCTCTCTCTCCTCCCCAGTAACAGCTGGTCTAATATGCACCTGGCATCCAGCGACTTCTTTTTACATCTTCTACCTCCTCTCTAGTTCAAACTACCATCTTGCCTAGCTGGAACACTGCAGCAATCCGAGTGGTCTTTCCCACTGCAAATCAGATCACATCCTTATTTCTCAATGTGCTTTAATGCTCTAATTCATCCTATGCCTCTCATCTACCCCTCACTGCTCCCTACCTGCTGATTTTCTTAAAGTTCCTCCAAAAGAGTGTCCTGCCTCAGAGCCCTCCTGCAAAAATCTCCCTTCCCAGCCCCTTTTCCACTTTCCAGCAATGCCTAACTCTTATTCTTCCTTAAGGTCAACTCAGAGAAGGCTTCCCTATGCCATAGTCTGAATTGAGGTTCCAACTCCTAACCCTGTTCTTCTTTTATAGCCTTGCTTTCTCTTCAATGGCACTTAACTGCAATTTTTTATTAAATGTATGTGTGTTTACTAACATTTGTCTCCCCTACTGGGTCTAAAGCTACAGGCAGTGAGGGGAAATCACACTGTTTTGTCCACTGCAATTCCCAGCCCCACACAGTACCTGGCACTGCTGCTTTGCAATGAAAGGTGCACTAAGTGAAGAAATAGCTTTCTTGGTTTTTGTTTCTTGGCTTTTAATTCTGTTGATGTGTGATGTCCAGGAGAGCATGTCACTAAAATAAACCTCTCTGTAAAATTGCAGACCTGCCACGGGCTTGATTGAGAGATGACATTTAGCCCATTGCTATAGTTTCGACCTAAAATTTTCCCCAAAGACCCGTGGGTCCTTGGCTTGGTTCTAGGCTTGGGAGGCTGTGAAACTAAGAGGTGGGTCCTACTGGGAGGTCTTAGGTCACTGGGGGCATGCCCTCCAAGGAGACTGTGGGACCCCACTCGCTTTCTCTTCTTCTTTTTTGCTTCTACAAGGTGAGTTGTTTTGCTTGGCCATGAGATTCCTCCATGATGTGCTGCCACAGGCCCAAAGCAGCAACAGAGCCCACTGATTGTGGACTGACACCTCTAAAACTGTCAAGCCAAAATAAATCTTTTCTTTTTACAAATTGATTGTCTCAGGCGTTTATTATAGTAACAGAAAGCTAACTAACACATCTGTGGATTTTGGATAATTATAATTTAACAATCTCTTTGCAGTATAAGAACTTACACCTTGTAGATACCATTATAATTTAAAAAAGAAAGCTATACTTAGTCTAAGGGAAGATGATAAAAAACACCACAAACTTTTAAATAAAATTATTTTACCAGGCACCAGGAACTACTCTAAAGTGTGTGTGTGTGTGTGTGTGTGTGTGTACATACATATATGTATATGTCATAAGTCATTGCAGATGAGAAAATTAAGAAGTTAAGTAACTTGTTCAAGGCCAGCATCTGCAAAACCTGCATCCATGCAGCCTAGTTCTGAGTCTTAGAGCTTAACTATGACAGAAAATTGCCTCTTGGGAATATACATGGAAGCCAAGTAAAAGAAAGAAAAGAAAAATCTGGGGTAAGGAGACATGAGACAAGGCCACTGAGGCCCAGAGGGAACAGGAACTGGACTAGATGCATGGTTGTTTCACTCTAGACTCAGACTCCAACTGAGCCAGCACAGAGCCAGCCCTACTCTCTGGGCTGGTGGTATCAGAGAAGGAACTGGAGAAGGGACATGCTTGTCAAGTAGGTGCATGATCATTGCACCAGTCAGTTGCTACTGACAGAGGTTGCCCATACAAGGGCAGCTGCAAAGGTGGCCATGGGGCCTGCCCTCTCTCTCCAGACCCTGGGAGCTATGAAATGGAGATACTTAGGAAATCTAGTAAATTCTACTCTTCTGAAACCAACAGGCTCAGCTTTGAGATTGGATTCTCTGAGTGATTGGATTCTTTGAGATTGGATTCTCTGGGGCTCTCTGGTCCTCAAAATGACGTTCTCTTTTCTGCCAGTTGACACATCAACAGACCTTTTGGTCAATTCCCCCTCAACTGCATATTCAGGCCATGCCCTCTCATGCTCCCCAAAGGTTAAGGTTCCATTCATCCCCAAACTGGATGAGCTGCACATGTTGGGCCATACAGTAAAGAGCTGAGACCTCCTCCTCCATCCTCCCAAGCATCTAAGGTTCACAGGAGACCCCTAGCTCAGGGAGATAAGAAAGTTTCCTAGAGACCCTCCCTTCTAAATACCCACGTGTTTGTTTTCCTCTTTATATAACAAGTGCTTGGTACAAGATACTTCACACATACTCATCCTCATAGCAACCCTGAGAGGTAGGCACTATCATTAGCTTCATTTTCCAGATGAGAAAACTGAAGCAAAGAGAGACTAATGAATATGTCCAAAGTCTCCTAGCTGGAAAAAGGACCAGGACTCCAACCCAGGCAGCATATTCTTAATCTCTCCTCTCTATTTATCTCAGTGCATTTTCACCCAACTCAACCTTCACAGTGATATTCAAGGGCAGGTGCCAGGAGTAGGCAGCATCTCTCCTGACTTCCCCATGAATCTGCCACTTAGTCCCTATTCTCAAACCCCAGCCCTGCCACTAGCTGTACGACCTCAGGCCCAGAGTCCCTCTGAGCCTCTTTCCCATCATCTGTAAGCTGATAGCCAGTCAGTGACCCCAAGATCTGCCTGCCCCTCTCTGAGACCCCACTCCCACCTGGGGAACTCACAGATGCGGAAGTATTCCTCTCCATAGCTATCCCGGGTCTCTGGAGGGAGCCGCTCCCACAGTTTTTGCATGCGTGTCTCCATACCCTCGTTGCCCAGGATGGATGTCCGGTAGTTCCCTGGCTCAATGATGCTGACCTTCACCCCAAAGTAGTGGAGTTCACGCCTGGGAAATTGAAGTTGCATTTGGTCTGGGCCTCAAGATGATAGTCATCAAGGAGAGTCACCTCTGGAAGGACCTGTCTAACCAGGAACCTGGAAATCCCCCCAGTCCTGTGCAGCTGGCCCAGACACTCACTGCCTTCATGCAAATAAGTTCTCAGCCCTTTCCTAAGCTGGTCCAGCAGTCCCTGGGCAATTTGCATAAGGCGGACCCAGGAGGGAGGAAGTCAATGAAGTATCTAGGCCAAGGCCCTGCCTTCCACCAGGTCCTTCCCACTCTTAGCCCCATACTCAGTACCATACCTGGTGAAAGGGAGGTAGTCTATACAAGGCCTGCATCCTCCTTGGAGGGTCTATCTCCATTCACTTCTCCTCATCCCTTCTTCTCTTGATCCTTGGGGAAGGCTTACAGAGGTCTAGCCTCCCTCTTGCCATTGCTTTAGCTTCCTTGTTTCAGACCTGCCCTGCCCATCTGCTGTCACCCCAGCCCTCTCCTCCTGAGTAAAAGCACCCAAGATCCCCACCCAGGTGATTTGTTACCAGGGCCCAGTCACCTGATGCTATCAGAGAAGGCCTCGACACCAAATTTGGAGACACAGTAACCGCCACCAATGACCGCCACACGACCACCAGAGCTGGACATGTTGACCACCCTGCCCCGGGCTTTCTTGACCATAGGCAGCATGTGGAGGGTCACTTCAATCAGTCCCACCAGGTTCACATTGATCACCTTCACAAAGTCTTCCTTTGTCAGCCATTCATTGGGACCACTGGGCAGGCCCACACCAGCATTATTCACTAGTGCCCAGAGGCCTAGGGATGAAAGGGAGAGAGAAAGAACCATATAAAAATCAGATGTGTCTTTGGGAAAGCACCAGGGACCATTACACACCTGTTCAGGGCCATCGAGGGGTGGGGGTTGGGAGTTACAAGAGCCTGAAGGATGACGTGCCTTTTACTGACTCATGTTCCTTTAAAGGGGCACTTTTTTCCTGATTGACATGGTCTGTCAACGGGCTGAGTCTCTGTACCAGTCACAACCCAGGCTGCATGTGGCTAATAGCACCGAAGCTATTAGCTCTAGGATAGGAGATAGCATTTTCCTACCAATGAATTCATGTTTGAATTCCTTTGCCAATCAGGCTTCCTTTCTCTATTCACCTAAGTGTAAGAAACCAACTCCATTTCACTTATTACCAAATCAATTCACTCACTCATTCATTCATCCTCTACACATCCTTTCATTCCTGTGTGTACTCCGTGCCATTTAAAAGGTGAAGGAGGGGTTGGGGATATAGCTCAGTTGGTAGAGGGCTTGCCTTGCAAGCCCAAGGCCCTGGGTTCAATCCCCAGCACTGCTAAATAAATAAATAAATAAATAAATAAATAAATTAATTAATTAAATAAAAGGTGAAGGAAACAGAAACTGAACAAGACAGGGTTCGCCCCTTGAGGAGCTCACAGACCAGAGAGAAAATGTCATATTTATAAATATATAAAACATTTAGATAAAACACTCATGAAAATGTGATAAGGACTCTATTTAAATTGGGTCATACATGAATGGAGAAAAATAATGGTAAGTATGGTCACTGAACTGTGTAGGGTCTCAGGATTGGAGAACCTCAAGTTCTAGGCCTGCTTCAAACTCCAGACTTGGACAGATGGTTTCCTGTCTGGTCTTCAGTTTGTTCATCAGACTTCAGTGGGGTGGTTGTTCCCAGCCAGTCTCAAAAGCCTGGTTGGGGAGGGAGTTGAGGAGAAGCACACCCTTCATATTTTAGTAAAATTCCACTGGGGGAGCATAATGCTAAAAATACACTGAAAAACATTCTCAATGACCTTCAAGGGCTCCTATGGCTCTTTCACCCAAGGATCCAGGGAGCCCCACTCCCTGGCTCCTTCCCCTTCCTTCCCATTACACCCCAACCTTGATCAACACCTCAAGGTACTCTGCTGGCACAGTCACATGCTCCTGAGGGCAGATCTGGATGTGATCCTGGCCACCTTTCCCCCAAATCTCCACCTAAGGCCACACACCCCATCCTCCTGTTCTCTTGCAATTAGAGAGACTAAAGGAGATTAACTGACTGGCAAGGTTTGGAACCTTTCCAGCTAGGGGAAACTCTGGCCTTACAGAGGAGAAAATGAGGTTCTTGAGACCCAGAGTCCATAAAACCCCAGTGGGCTCTGCCTGTGGAGAAGGGAGACACAGCACTACTACCTCTGATTGTCCTGGTAAATGGCTTCAGCAGAGAATGCATTACCTGCTGGGGAACAGGACAACCTTATTTATTTATTTATTTATTTATTTATTTATTTATCTACCTTCAATAAGTAACCAGAGAATAGTGAGAGCAGGAATAACATCTTTAGGGCTGTGCCAACCTCATATTCAGGAACTCTCAGGGGCACTGAGAAAGCATAAGAATTGTTTCCCTTCCCCCACCACCAGTATCAAGTGCTTCTTAGAGTAAGAATGTTGCCCGTGGCATGGGCAGAATAATCCTCCCCCAAGTATTAGGATTAGATTTCTAATCCCAGGGACCTGAGATAAGTGGGGTTACATGGGAAAGGGGAGTTGAGGTTACTGATGGACTAGAGGTAGATAATCAACTGATCCTAAGGGGGAGATTATCCCAGATTTGCCTGATGAGCCCAAGAGAATCACAGGAGTCCTTCTAAGTAAAAGAAGGCAGAAACCACAGAACCAGAGAGATGGAAAAAGGGTGAAGAAGACCCAGACCAACTTTGCTGGCCTTGAAGATGGAGGAAGCGACCATGTGCCTAGGAATGCAGGCACCCTCTAGAAACTGGGAAAGGCAAGGAAATGGATCTCCCCACAACCTTAGAGTGAGCACAGCCCTACTGAGTCCTTGAATGTAACCTAGTGAGACCCATTTTGGACTTGTTTCCTCCAGAATTACAAGATAATAAACTTGTGTTGTTTAAGCCACAATGTTTGTGTGAATTTGTTATAGCAGTGGGAGACTAAAACACCCAGCGAGTCATGAACACAAGTGGCTCAAGGCTGAATGTAGGGAGCTGGCTGAGGCAGCTTGGCACAGAGAGAGGATCACCCTTGCTAAGGACATGTATTAAGAAAGAGACAAAAAAATCCTGTTCCCAGGAAACTATTCTAACACAGGAAACAATAAGAAAAATAAGTATTGCATTGTGTTGGATAGGAATAAATGCTAAGGAAAAAAGTAAAACAAGGAGCTACTGTTTGGCTCCTCCTGGGTTCCAGGAGTTTGTTGCTCTCATCTGAACTGACATTCTAGACTCATTTCCTTGGAGTGAGGACTTCCTCAAGGTTGCTGCTTCTACAACCAAGCTATCCTGTTCCTCCCTATCCTGTACCCACATCTGTGTGCTGGAAGTTCACTGGGCAGGTCTCCCCACACTCTTGATCCAATCCCAGCCTATAGCCTCCTTTCTCAATGCAAGTAGCCACTCTGACATAGGCACCAATATCCATGGTGAGGTAAAGAAGAGATCTTCTCACAGCAAATGCCCCGACTCATGCCCCCAACCTTATGTCCCTTTGCCTCTGACCCTAGCCTGAGCACTACAAGAAATGTGTTTATATTTCTATAGGAGCTGGTAGAACTATTGATGTTTCCAAGAAGCACTTCCATCCTAAAGATGGAGGTTTGGATATTTAGAACACATCTTCCCTCCCTTGCTTCCTGTCATGACCTCTGCCCCATCCCCAAATTTCTGGGAGAGAGTTGTTTCTTGGGAATCACCTCTTCACATGAACAGGACAAACCATGCGTTGGTTCCAATCTGACCGAACCAGAATCCCCAGCCCGGGTTTCCTACCAATTCCTTACATCAACTTTCCCATTCCCTTTGGACATCAGTGTCCCTAATACTGTCAGATGATGAAAGATGCAGAGAGATGGGGAAAAAGAGAGAGAGAGAGACAGAGACAGAGACAGAGACAGAGACATGCAGAAATAGCATAAACTGAGAAAGCCGAGGAATGCCATTTGCCCCACCTTGCTCGCCCACTTGGTCCCTCACCCACTGGGCTGCTGCCTTGATGCTCTCAGTCTTGGTGACATCCAGTAGGGTGGTCTGCAGTTGGTAGGAGGTATCCTGCTGAAGTTTCTGGGCCCCCTCCTCAGTGAGGCAAGCAGCCAGCACTCGCATACCCCGATCCACCAGCTGTTTGGCCAACAGGTTCCCAAAGCCCGAGTCACAGCCAGTGATGAAGACATACTTCTCTGAGAGGTTGCGAACCAGATTGCAGTTCTTGAACCAGCGATACATAAAAGAAAGGTCCGTAAGTGCTGCCATTGGGTAGTGGGGAGCTGATGGCAAAGGATAGGGCACAGGAAACAGCAGGACAGGTTGGTTCTTGGGTCCCAGGTGACAATCTGCTGGAACCCACAGGTAAGGAGCGCCTCTACAACTTGCAACAGATGCAGGGCACTGCCTGAAATACTCTGTCATCTTTATAGGTGGACACATCAGCACCAATTAGCCAAGATGCAAGAAATTCAAGTCCAACCTGAAGCATGTCACTTCTGACTGCCCGGTGATTACCTCCCTCACTCCCCCTGCCCTGATGGATGAGGGTGCCCAAAATAGGAATGTCCCCAGTGGCAATGTGGATGCTAGGAGGAAGCTCACCTGGATGGCATGAGAGGGCAAATAAGAAAGGAAGACTCAGCCCAGGGACCCCTGCCCTGGATAAACCCCACCCCAGCTCCACCTCTAGCCTAGAGATCAAAATCATTTGTTGTGAGTACAGGCATGTGAATAAATTTTATTTTTATTTTCAGGAAAAAATAGTAAGTGATATTCATTAATTCAAAACAAAATTGGGTAGTGTCCTCCAAACCCCAAGAGAAACTGAAGTCCAGATCATCAACTCTTGGGAGAATTTAAATGAGTCTCCATCATTAGAGATGATGAAAAATAAAGGGTTTTCCCAAGTTGTCCTGAGGCCAGAGGGAGCTGGGTCAGAGGGAACTGAGCCCTCCTGTTGGGGAGGATGGGGATATGAGGCCTCAACTTCCAGAAGGTAGAAAGACCTGAGACTCTCAAGGCCTGGCTTGTGGAGTAATACTCAGGTCATCTGCAAGGAGTCCCCACTGTACTTGGAACCAGTCCAGAATTCTACCCTCCTACTCCCTGGGGACCAGGCCAATGAAGGGAGCCAAAGACAAAGGGCATAACGGCTCCCCAAGAAGACAGGTATCTTTCATTCACCCGCAGGACTTTCTTTCACACTGCAGGTAGTCTGAGGAAGCAAGGAGCCTGAAGATGGGATGACAGTGGGAGGGCACTCTGAAGAGACTAAAAAGCCAGGAGACACAGTGGCTAATTGAATGGAAGTCAGGAGTCAGAGCGATTTGAAGTTAGGGGGCCAATGACAGGTAGAACCACAGGTGGCAAGAGAAGTCAGTAGGCGCCGGGCGTGGTGGCGCACGCCTGTAATCCAAGCAACTTGGGAGGCTGAGTCAAGAGGATCGCGAGTTCAAAGCCAGCCTCAGCAACTTAGCGAGGCCCTAAGCAACTCAGTGAGACCCTGTCTCTAAGTAAAATACAAAATAGGGCCGGGGATGTGACTCAGTGGCTGAGTGTCCCTGAGTTCAATCCCTGGTTCAAAAAAAGAGAAGTCAGTAGGCAAGATTTGGGGCATGGGCAGGGAAGGGATCATTTTGATCCAAGCATCACTGAGCATGAGGTGAGTTCACTGGGCAGCTAAGGAAAGGGCCTGAGCAGAGTCCTTGACCCTGAGAGGGAAGAGGCACAAGAGTAGCATGGTAACAGGGTCAGGACTTGGAGGGGAAGGAGAAATTCCAGGCAATGGGGCAGGAAGCTCACAGAAAGGTAGGAGGAAAGCTGGTAAAGCAAAGTAATAAGGAAACCAGGTAGGTGTGAGTAGTGAGGGGCCACACCCAGGATTACATAAGAAGCAAGGACAATATGATGCTGGAGCCCAGAGTGGTTTCTTGGCTCAACCTCCAGGGTCACCTTTCATCAAGATGAGCCTGGTCATAGCTCACCCCTTCCCTGTTCCAAGGGTCTGACACAGAAATGAGCCACAAAGTTCCCTAGAAGGAAAGGACTAAGGTTTTATTTATTTTCAAATTTTTTGGTACCAGATATTGAACCAGGGGTGCTTAACCACTGAGCCACATCCCCAGCCCTTTTTTGTATTATATTTAGAGACAGGGTCTTACTGAGTTGCTAAGTGCCTTGCTAAGTTGCTGAGTGGCTTTGAACTCACAATCTTTCTGCCGCTGGAGTCACTGGAGTGCATCACGGCACCCAGCTAGGACAAAAGTTTTAGCTCTGTGCTGCACTATTTACCAACTCTGGCTAGCACCCAGAGCACATAAAGCAAATGTCTCACCTTGGTCATTCTGAACTGAGGATGATGGGAGAGTGTGTGGAGTCACATCACAAACCCATCTCTGAAGAGCAGACCCAAAACACATAGGCAACGGAGGAGGGAGTGGTGGCAGGCAAACCTGACCTACTTCATACCTTCCCCACAGTTCAGTGCATCCTGTACTGGATCCGACAAGCATCCCCCAGTTGCTTTTTGCATCCAGGTTGAGTTAACAAGGAAGTTATGGCTGGGAAAAGTTAGATAATGTCCCCCAAGGGCTGAGCAGGGACAGTGAGCTCCCCAGTTCTTGAAGATGCAGGTGAGATCTAGGAGTTAGTTGTGGCCTTGAAGAAGGATGACTCAGAACTGGCCCAAACTAGGACTGGTCCTGATCCATTCATTTTCTGGACCTTTCTTTTTGCTCACTGCTGACCAAGGCGGTATTCTGCTGGGCTCAAACTGAAAAGGCAGGCCCTGGAAGAAGATGGTATGGGGGCTGGGGATCCACATGCAGGGATGTGAATGCCTCCCACTCCCAGATGACAGGGGACCTGATGAGCTGCCACCTGAGGCCCAGAGTCAGTCTGGTGGTTGCCCTCCCACCCCACTCCATGTCCACAAGGAGAAAAGCTCTTACCTCCTCCAGCTCATTTCGACCTGGGTGTAGAGTGTGTGGGGTATAGGCTGGCCACACAAAGAGATGGACTCAAAATAGTGCAGGTGTAGATTGAACCCTGCCCCATGAGGATCATGCCTCAGAATGTGTATTCCTCAGTATGGCAGGGGGACCATGAGGTTCAGAGCCTTGAATGACTGCTCAGGGAAATAGGATGCCAACATATGCAGTCAGATCTCCATTCCTCAACTCTAAGGGGTGGTTCATTCTTCCTCAAATTCCCAGATTTCTGACTAATGACCAGGAAAAACTTGGAGCATAGGAGACCACCATAGTGGTGAGGAAGTAGGAAGTGGGGAGGGGTCTGCATGGAAGATGAACCTTTCTAGGTCACAACCCAGTGACCCACCTCTTCCAGCCATACTCCACCTGTCTATAGCTACTACCCAGTTAGTCTATTCAACTAGAATGGACTAATTAGGTTACAGCTCTCATAATCCAATCATTTTACTTTGGAATATTCCTGCATTAACACAGGAACTTTGAGGTGGGGGGCGTATCTCATATCCAAACCAGAAGAGAAGGCAAGACAAAAAGCTAAATAAATTCAATAAAAACCCCAAACAGGATTGGAATGGGATAAGCTAGAAGGGCCTGAACAGTTAGAAAATACAGCAAATTGGAGCAAATCATGATGATGGCATTGCCTCTGTATGTTTTTTCCCCCCAGTATTGGTGATCTAATCCAGGGGTGCTCTACTACTGAGTTACAGTCCCAGCCTTTTTTATTTTGAGACAGGGTCTCACTTAGTTGCTGCAATTGGCCTCAAACTTGCAATCCTGCTTGAGTCTCCCAAGTCTCTGGGATTACAGGCATGTGCCACCATATCCAGCACCTCTGTATGTTTGAATGTTGTTCCAAGTATTTTGCATATGCTAGTTTACTGTCTAAATCCTGCCTGTTTTGTTTCAAGGCACCAATTAAGGGTTATCTTCTGCCAGTTCCCTCACAGACCATGAATTACAAGACTTTGCCTTCTGTACTCCGCAGTCCTCTTCCTCTCCTACCTCAGGAAGTTCTCCACTCTTCTCTCAGCTGGACTCCTGTGATTGTCTTCTAGGGAACATCTCTGCCTTAGGTCTTAACTTCTCCACACTCAGGCCACCCTCCATCCTGCAGTCAGCAGGGTCCCTGATGCTGATTGGCCCAAGTGACTCCCCTGCTCCAATTCTCTCTCGGCTGTTGCACTTCCCACAGCATAAATCACACCTGTCCAGCCCTTCAGGCCCTCCATAAACCCTTCATGCCTACCTGCCCAGCCTTTCTCCTGCCTATCTCAAGTTGACATGTGGGGGAGGGGAAGGAAGCAGATATTACTTCAAGTCCCCCAAACAGCTGTGGAGTCTTGCCAGCAAACACCCAGAAGGTGTCCCCTTCACAGAGAAAAGAAACCAGTAGACACATCAGGAATCTGGGTGATACTTCTGTCTCCCACAGGTTTCTTCACCCACTGGGTGACTGCAGTGATGCTCTCTATCTTGGTGACATCCAGAGAGGTCCCCATCTCCATCCTGTCCCTCAGCTGCTCAATGGCCTCCTCTATCAGAAATGCAGGCAGTACCCTCAAGCCTCATGTGTCCAGCTGCCTGGCCAGCAGGCTCTCAAAGTCAAAGTCACAGTCTATGATGAAGATATTCTTGTCTTGGAGGTGGCTCACCACCTGCATCTCCTGGTACTAGCAGAGAGGGCAGCACAGACCCAAGGGAGTTGTCAGGCAGGACTACAGGGCTTTATAGAGAGATTCATACATGCTGGGATGAATCAAGTCCAACTTCTATTCAGATAGGAGGACATAAGACCAGAGGGCTGTAGCAGGCAGACCAGTACTAGGTACTCTGGCATGAACTTCTCAAGTTTCTTAGTGTTGGTCTACATGACAGTTCCAGTAGATGTCATTGGATTTCCAAAGAATGCCTTGACATGAGGCCTTTTTTCCTAACCACTTCCCCTGGTCCTCCCACTCCTTAGTGATCTCCAAATCCCCCATCTCCACCACATTCACACACATTGGAACCCTTAATTTGGAGTCTCCTTGGTGACAACTATTTTGTTGTTGTTGTTTTACCTGCTCAAGTCCTGGTCCTGGGTCTTCCAGGGCAGCAGAAAAAAAAATCTTAGTAGAAGGATACATTTTAAATTAGGACACACATGGATTCTAAACCGAGCTCTACCACCAGTTAGCTGAGTGCCCTTAGAGCTTTCTAAGCTCTCTGAGCCTTGCTCAGCATCCAGAATCACTCCTTAGAAAACCAAGTGAACATTATTCTCTCAAGGAGTACAAGGAAAAGACCAAAGGAATGGACAGGAATAGGTCCCTGTTGGTTTAGTAGTTCTCTGAAAAAAGGAAATGGGAGATCCCCAAGGGGAAATCTGACCTCAGAAATAAATTAAAGGGGGATCAATTGAATAACTGGTTTCTTAGATGTACTCAATGAAGAATTTATCCTTGAATATTCATTCTAAGATAAATTGAAATAAAAGTCAAAACATCATGTTACTCAACAGCAAGTAGTTGTGATTTGTACAGTAAGAGGAAACATCATTTTAGTTGACAGGACATTGTTGTGACACACACTGTAAAGGGAAATTGAGAGCATTGTTTCCAAGTTGAGAAAACCACATAAATTTAGTCAAATATGAGTTCAACCTTTCACAACAACTTGTCTTCCAGTCTTGCATTTCGCTTTATATTTGTTCAATCAGAACAAAATACTTCTCTACAGAGCTTGTAGTTACTGACCCTAGTGTAGACCAAATGCCAGTGACAGCAGCAACCGCATTCTCTGTGACTTCCTTAGACTATAAGAATAGAAGAGGAGCCAGGTGCTGTGGTGCACACCTGTTATCCCAGCGACTTGGGAGGCTGAGACAAGAGGATCGAAAGTTCAAGGCCAGCCTCAGGAACTTAGCAAGGCCCTAAGTGACTTAGTGAGATCCTGTATCAAAATGAAAAATAGAAAGGGCTGGGGACGAGGCTCAGAGGAAAAGTGCCCCTGGGTTCAATCCCCAGTAACAAAAGAAAAAAATAAAAGAAAAAGAAGAAGGAGAAGGAGAAGGAGGGGTGGGGAGGGAGGAGGGGGAGGAGGAAGCCACATTTTCAGAAAAATGTTGAGTTTGGGGTTTTGTGCAAAAATCTTTCTTTCAAAGAGAGACCAACGAGGTGAGAACATTTCCACAAACAGCTATTCTTACATTGTGTCTTCCAGTCCACTCTCAGCATGGGTGACATGAGGAACACTGAGAAGCCAAGGACAACAAATTATAGTTGTCCAAGAAGTCAGTGCAAAATAGGTTTGAGTGGGGGACAATGATAGGCGGCAGTGTCTTGCGATAAATGTCTATCCATTGATAAATGAAAAGAATTATTTCTCAAAAATATACCACAGAGGGCTGGGACTGTAGCTCAGTGGTAGAGTTCTTGCCTGGCATGTGTGAGGCATTGAGTTTGATCCTCAGCACCACAAACAAATAAATAAATAAAATAAAGATATCGTGTCCATCTACAACAAAAAAATACATTTTTAAAGATTTCAAAAATAAACCACAGAAAACATGAAATTTGGATTTGAATTGCAAAGTTTAAAATGATTGAGTTATTGGACACTCTGGGGAGGCATTGGACCATTTGCATCATCCAATTCTTCAATCTGAAAGGGGAAAAGAAAGGGAATGGGGACTGGGAACCCACTTACAGGAAAGACACTCCCATAGCTACTGAGAGGGAAGAAGAAATGACTTGCACAAGGCAGGCATAACAGTTTTTACACTTCACATCCTGAAGACACCAGCCTTGGTAGCCCATCACATTTTCTTCCCCGTCCTGTTCTGGGGCCTCCCGTGCCTGCCTTGGCAGAAGGCATCCAGAATCCAAGCCTTTCAGATACTGAATGGAGGAAAGCAGAAAAGACTCAGTTGGCCATGCACCTCAGAGACAGCAGGGTTTCCTGAACCTCAGCCAGGCATGGAAGGCCCTGAGCTCTAGCCACTGGAAAGGTGTTTGTTTAGGGTGTATCCAGTGTGGCTGATAGGGAACTTCCCCTCAGGAGAACAAAGACAACTACAGCCTGGACCCCATAACCACTGTCCATGGTGGAACCCTCAGGGTAAAGGGGAGGATGATATTTCTCAACAAAGCTTGGGGTAAGAGGGGCAGGGAGGCAGAGCAGTGGGTAGGGGCAGAAGAAACCAGGGTTTCATAGCTCTGAGCATCCCAACTGTCCACGTTTATCACATCTCTGATGAGTAAAGAATAGGAGGAGATGAACTTGAAGCAAGAGGCTCCCTGCAGAAACCAGAGGCTCAGTTATATGAAGAACAGTCCTGGACAGATCCTGGTGGCTCTCCCCAAGTGCTCAGCGGTCCTTGTCAGCAAGGCACTGAGAGCATCTAGGCAGAGCTACCTGCTTAGACCAGGGGAGCTCAGTTCAGCTACAAGGAAACCATTTTCTCCAGCATCAGGCCAACCCCACCCAATCCCCTCCTGAATGGGGCTTCTGCTGAAGGGGAGGTGTGCCAGAGGAAAATCAGATCTGGAAAGGACAGGAAGTGGGGCTCATTGTGCAAACCTGTTCCCAGCCCTACTTGGTCGGTGTTGGGGGCCCCCAGAAATGAAGGACACCCATTTCCTGACAGGGCCAAAGATCTTAGAGTTGAAGACTTGAGGTGGGGTCTCAAAGACCTGTTCTCACAGAAGGCCAGCACAGCAAATGGAAGGAGTGAGGAAGCCTCCTGTGCCATCCTGTGACTCTGGTGAAGTGGGCTCATGTCCCTGCACAGACCCATCCAAGTGGACCCAGTCCTTCTTCCAGGAAAGAAGTCTGGAGGAGGAGAGGGAAGCTCTGCTGAGGGTCTGGAATGAAGGCTTGGACTGCTTTACAATGCACTTCATTTTAAGGCACTGCTCTTAGGTTATGACCAGGCTGGCACCTTTGCATTACAGTCCATGCTTGGGGCCACACGTCTGACCTGTGTGTAGCCAGAATCCCAGTGGAGCCCAGCACGGGGGTCAGGGACTTGGACCCTCACACTTCCTTGACCCTCTGGAGAGGACTCCTGTGGTTGAGTCTAAACATCCTGAACACCAGCCCACCAGGAGATAAAGTGCATCAGTTATCTTTAATTTGAGTTCAGTGTGTTCCGTGCATGTGTGGAAGGGATGTTGTTACGGTTTGGATATAAAGTTCCTGTGGCATGTTTGGAAGTCATGTGATTGGATTGTGAGAACTGTGATCAAACCAATCCATCCAAGTTTGGATGGACTGACTGGGTACTAACTGTAGGCAGATGGGGCATGGCTAGAGGAGGTGGGCCCCTGGATCCTGCCCTGGAAGGGTTCATCTTCCCTGTGACCCCTTCCCCTCCCTCTCTTTTCACTTCCTTGCTGCCATGAGGGGAGCAGTGTCCCTCTACCCTGCTCTTCCCTCATGATATGCTGCCTCACCAGGAGCTCACAGCAATGGAATTGGCTGTTGATGGACTGAGACTTCTGATACTCTGATCCAAAATAAGCTTTTCCTCCTCTAAGTTGTTATTTTTGGGTATTTTGGTCACAGTAATGCAAAAACTGACTAGAATAGGTGCTGTCTGTGTGTGTATACATGTGGAGAGGGTTACAGAATTCAGGAGGCTTCAGTTGACAAAGTGAGCTCTTGCTCTGCCATTGAGGGACAACATAGATTGACTGTGAGGGAGTTGACATAAGTGGGTTCAGAGACTCAAGCTCTTTCCTGACTCTTCTTGGTCATCCTTGTTTCTTCAACATCCAGATGCTGGACCCACACTCACTACAAGTTTTTAAATGAATGGCACTCAAAATATCACATGACATTCATTAATATGCAGAATTTTAATGTTTTTGTGTATCGGTAAAGTAAAAATGAATAGCCCTGCAATGTCAGATATCACTGTTTTCACAATGGACTTTGGTCAGTATTCAATTACACAAGGTTCTCTAAAGCAAGAAAACCAAGACACCTGGGGTGGTACCTCCCAATTGCAGTTACTTATCCCAGGAATCTTCATCATTTTCTGCAAATGATTTCTCTGTTCAGCCCACACTCCAGAGGATCATCAAAATACTGACAACACAAAGAGACAGGTCGCAGGAAACTGGGGATAATTCAAAGGCTTTCTTGTTCAGCACATAGGAGGTGTTCAGCAAATGTTGAGCAGAAAAGGGAAGACTAGGGTTCAGAGTGACTCTCACTCCATGCCACCAGAGGGGAGAGGGCATAGAACAGAGGTGACAGACCTGAGAAATGGCAGGACAGGACTGTGGTGACTTTAAAAGCAGGGTAGGTCACAAAGGGTTACACAGTGACTAGTGAGGGGAGGGAAGTTTCAGCTGCCCAGGAAAGGGATCTGAGACCTGCCAGATCCTCTGAACATCTCCGCACTGGCCCATTCTGCTGTCTGATCCTGTGAGTCAGGGTATTTGGAAGTCTCAGAAGGGTAACAAGTCCCCCCACCTCTGTGGCAGGAAGGGCTGAGAGAGAGCAGGGATTAATACCACTTCCCTCTTTTGATCCAACCTCAGGTCATTCTTCTCATCCCCGACTCTCCATAAAGACACCTGACTCTTCCTCCCAGTGGTCCATACTACATTGTTCCTCATGCCCTTAGTTCAAATCACTGGGCAAGTGAGCTTTTTGACTTTTATTCTAAAACAAAAGTAATCAAAAGAAAGTCATGGTTTCCAGACAAATAAAAAATTGATTTCTGGGTCCTCTGCCAGGATCTGTATTGAGAACATCTCCTCCCACCAATGCCTGCAGACTTGGAACCTGAGGTCTGAGGGTAGAGGTCGGCTGCTGGTTGCCCTCCTAACTCCACATGAGCTGCACAGATGATTTCAGAGGAGGGGTGCCGCTGCTTTCTCCAGGTCATTTGCATGCTCTGTGAGAATATAAACCAACCAGGGATAATGCATAGCCTGAGGAAGAGGGCAGGAGGGCAGCAGGTGTGAGCTGAGCATACTCTCACCTGCTCACAACCTTCCCACCTGTGTAGATTCCTCATGGTTGGTCAAAAGGCTCAGAATCTTGAGCAGGTGTCAAAGTTAATTGGACATCAATGAGTGCTATGAATTTCCTACTCCCTGGCAGAATTCCTTTAGTCTTTCCTCCTAATTCACCAGTAGTAAGCAATATCTCAGCAGAATCCTTTGAATGAAGAAAGTGGGACAGATACCTTAGTGACATGACAGCTCCTTTCTTCCACCCTAGGTCCCTTCCCCTCAAAAATTCCCTCCCTCACACAGCATCCACGTCCCACAACCCATACACTCAAATGTTGGCTTCACAGGGTCTTAGCTGGCTTTGGAGAATTCCAGGCCAGCACAGCATCTGCTAGGAAGGTCGGCAGGTAGCTCATGGGTAGGTAGAAGAACTTGGCATCCCAGCCAGCTGAATACCGCGTGCGGGGGTAACAGGCAGTCAGTGCATGCTCCATGCAGTTTGTCACCAAGGACAAGTCCTCTGAGCCCTTGCTCTCCAAAAATCTCATCGTGTTTAAAACTGTTCAGAATGAGAAATGATCCAGATTATTTCCACCTCCCAACACTCCTGCTCTGGGATCAACTTAGGGAGGAAAGCATCTCTAAGAATTCATGCCCTCCTTCTTCCTATAAGCAGCCTGAGTTGATCTGTGAAAATGGTACTCTACTCTCTTGACCCAGGAAACCCCACAAAATCATGCAAATCAAGAGGTTCAAATCTTTGTGTTCATTTTAAGAACACCTATGAAACTACCCAGCCCATCAAGGGGATGCAGATCTGAAAAGCCACTAAGTATCTGAAAGAAGTCATTTTAAAGAAGCAAGGTGTGACTACATGACCAGTGTAACTCCACACCATGTACAACCACAAGAATAGGAAGTTATACTCCATGCATATATAATACATCAAAATACACTCACTGCCATGAATATCTAAAAAGAACAAATTTTTAAAAATAATAATAAGAAAAGGCAAGGTGTGCCATTCCAGCATTACAATGGTGGCACTGAGAATGTACCCAGGCCAAAGAGTCAGGCTGGATACAGGTTGGTGGCCCCAAAAGAGTACTGGATTTTTTCTGCACATGCCTCAAAATGCAGAGAGGAATGCTGAACTTAAAGGCTTAGATGTAGATTCTCTGGTCATTGAACACATCCTGGTGAATGAAACACCCAAGATGCATGGCTGTACTTAGAGAGTTCATGGTCAAATTAGCTCAAATGAGTTCTCCTGCTACATTGAGATAACTCTTACTGAAAAGGAACAAATTGTTCCTAAACCAGAAGAAGAGGTTGCATGAAAGAAAAAGATACCCTAGAAGAAACTGAAGAAACAAAACACATGGCATGGGAATAAATTTAACATAAAATAAATGCAAATAAAAATGTGAGGAGGCAAAGGAATTCCTGCCCTCCATCCCCAGAAGCCATGCCCCAAATCTAATCTGTCCCAGGTCCCGAGAGGTGCCACACAACACATCCTCAAGGCACAGCTGTTCCCCACTAAGTCACCTCTGCCTCTGTTTCTGGGAATATCTGGGCACATAAATTGAAGATCTTTTCCAACACTAGAAATAAATCCAAGCATGTGGAAGGCAGCTGTCTCTCATGTCAGCTGACCATGAGTACACAAGTGTCTTCCCTCTCTGGTTTCACCTTTGTCCTTGTGAAAATGAGGGTTTTAGATGAAATAGTTTCCCAAGTTTTAATAAGCCAGGACCCCTCCTAAGGTGACCAGTTGCCACACAGCAGCAAGGGTATGGGGTTAATCATCCCACCTGGTAAGAAGACAGAGCTTGGAGACAGACCTGACACATGGGAGGTGCTAGTGGTAGTAGGCTAAAAATTGAAGAAGAGGGTTTGTGTCTCTCCTCACCCATTAATGTACACCATAGCTTACTTACAGGATGCCAGAAACTTCTCTCCATAGACCTCTTTGACCTCTGAGCTGGCTTGGTTCCATCGATTCTTTATGCTCTGGCAGGCTCTCTCAAAAGGGAAAATGTCAGTCTTGAAGAAACCAGGCTCAATTATAGCCACCTTCATTCCAAAACAGGAGAGTTCTCTTCTGCAGGGAAGACAGGCAGAGAGAAAGGATATCAGAGGCCTCAGAAGGCAAAACACAAACAATAAATAACATAATTACACTCCAATGGAGGATTGGGTGAGAGAAGTTCAAAAGCTTGATGTATAGTATAGAGCACCTGAGGCTAAAAATTGTGATGTTGGCCTTGCCTTCTTTGAATATCATTCAAGCTTTTTGCATATTCCAGTTTATTGCTCTAAATCCTGCCTGTTCTACTACAGGGCACCAAGTAAGAGCTATCTCCTGCCAGTTCCCTCACATCCAATGAATTACAAGACTTTGCCCTTGTCACCTCCTCTGTCCTCCTCAGAACCCTCTCTCCCCTCTCCTATCCCAGGAAGCTTCCCAGGTATCTCTCAGCTGGACTCTTGCAACTCTCTTCTAGGGAGCATCTCTGCCTTCAGTCTTAGCTCCCGACTCAGAACCACTCTTCACACTGCAGTCAGCAGGGTCCCTGGATGCCGATTGGTTCCCCTGCTGTAATCCCTCCCAGGTGTTGCACTGCCCACAGCACACCCCTGTTCAGACCCTCAGGTCCTCTATAAACCCACTGTGCTCACCTGCCCAGCCTCCCTTAATGCTAGGTCCAGTCTTGTCCTTCTTCCTCAGGAGGACTCCCTGCCCCCACTTAGAGGGAGTCAGTTAATGCTCACCCTGGGCCCGTCTGATGATGTTTTCTCACCTGGGAAGCCCTCCCACCCTTCCTTATGGATCTTCAGCCTTCAGCTCAGACCCCTTCTATAGGAACTTCCACAAATCTGGTGGCTGCCATTGTTAGCAACTGCTCTAAGGGATGGCAATGATCAAGTATCTTCTCTTTCAATCTATCCCAGCTATTGGAGGTTTTAGGTCAAGGACAAAACCTTACTGTGCTAGGATGCGGTTATTATGCACTCAGATAAGAGCCCCCCAAACCCCCTTGAATTGACTAAGATGCTGGCCCACTATACTATGAGGGCTCCCTGAAACTGAATACCATGGTGGTCATATCTGAGCTCTAGCCCAAATTATTCCAGTTCCAATTCTGCCTCAGAGACTTTCTGCCTATGGACCTTCCTCCATAAGGTAAGAATGTGTTTAACTGCATTGAAACCTAGAGCCTTTCCCTCTACCCAAGACACAGAACGGTGTCTCCCAGTTTAGATGGTCTAAATCCAGAAGGCAGAAAGTGGGAAAGTCACAAAAACCAGAGAGGGAGTGCTCTCCAAGATGGGGTCTCCAATACCTGAGACTGTCAGAGAAGGCCTCTATGCCGTATTTAGAGATGCAGTAGCCACCACCAGTGATTGACAACCGGCCCAAGACGCTGGCGACATTGACCACGCGGCCCCTTGCCTTCCTTACTAAGGACAGCAGACTCAGAGTCACCTCGATCACTCCCAACAGGTTCACGTCCAGGACCTTCACAAAGTCCTGTTTGGTCAGCCACTCATTGGGAGCACAGGGCACGGCGATGCCAGCATTATTCACCAGGCCCCAGAGCCCTGGGGACAGAGGGAAGATGAAGGAGTCACACTGTATGGTACAGAGACAGTTAAGGCTCGAGTTCACATTGTACCAGACAGAAGGCTCTGACAGGTGTTGGATGGCGAGGGGTGGAACAAGCAACAACATGGCAACTGCTGGGGTGGGGGGCAGAAGTCAGGAGCCACTAGACGACAGGACTGACACCTTCCTCCTCCTTCTGTGATTCTTCATGGCCCAGCTCATGGGAGGCAACAGGCAGTCACCTTGTATTTGATGATGGCCAAAGAAGTGCCAGGCATTTCCATTACTCTGGAAACACAGAAACTGCTTCTGGCCTCTTAAAATTATTGGCATCCTCACGGACATTTTATTCTCTCACCTACATTTTCACATCTTCTGGGCAGCTTAACCTGAGTGCTTCCCCACTGTCTCGGGGTCAAGAAAAACAGGAGAGAGAGAAGGGGGGGTGCAGAGAGAGAGGGAGGGAGGGAAAGAGCAAGCAAGAAATGGGAAGAGAGGGTGCAGAGGAAAAGGGGAAAGGGAAAAGGAAGAAAAGACAAAGCTAATATCTGGGTAGAATTTGGTTGAGAAACAAAGAACTGAAGTCCTAGTTGGGGGATGGGGATAATTTGGAAAACAGTTGGTGTGTTTGTTCTCAGGAAACTGATCTTGAACCCTCTTGCACTGATATTGAGCAACTTTCCTGGAGAAATGCTTGTGAAACCCACAGGGCGGCTTTGGGGAGGAGGTACCCCACCCTACCTACAGCACCCAAGTCCCACCCTCTGCCCCAGAAAAATCACACCCTCTCTTCCCACTCACCCGGAAGGCCACCGTCACTCCTCCCCTGTCCCCAGTTCACTGCTCTTCAGGTGAACCACTCTGGAAGACCCCCCTGCTCCACCTCTAGGACCAAATGGCATTTATATACTACAGATCACCTGCAGCATGAGCCAGGAATCTGTCAATTTAGGGCAAGTGGTGGAGCCTGTTGATCTGGAAGCCATGTGCCTCCTTAGTCCAGAAACATGCCTTGCTCTTGTGGGAATCATAATCTTTCACCAAGATAGTCCATTCCTAAGAACCCAAGGATATAAATAAGTAGAACTTTACTAAGACAGCATTTATGATAATGAAGCAATTTCAATATACCACCTTGAGGTATGTTCCAATAGGTAGGGTGGCGTCAAAGGATAGCATGTTCCAAATTATTAAATATTATCATTTGAAGAAATTTTCCTTAAGTGATAAACTACTCGTCTTTTTTAAGTGAAAAATATAATCTCATGTGTTTAAAAATGTTAAAAGTATTTATCTCTGGGTGGTGAGATTAATTTTGTTGTGGTTTTATGCATTCCAGTACTTTCAACAATATTATATTTTGCACTGACCCTTAGAAAAAAAGAAATCAACATTTCTTTCTTCCCCCTAATAACACAGACAAAATAATGCAGTAAAAGAAAAAAAAGTGCATTACCTCACCAATGTATCATTTTATGTGCTGAGAACATTAAGCCTATGTTATTTTATTGTCTTATTATGAAAAAGAAGGAAAGAAGAAAGAAAGAAAGAAAGAAAGAAAGAAAGAAAGAAAGAAAGAAAGAAAGAAAGAAGAAAGAAAGAAAGGAGTGACCCCTTCCTAATTCATGACTTCCTGAGCCAGTCTTTTTCCTCATGTCCTGCTCTGAACCCAGGAGTGTCCTCAGCCCTCTAGGTGGAGGAGGATGACTGGCTGGTAAGAACAAGCTACGGTGCTGACACATGAGCCCGGCTCCTGCACAGGGCTCCAGCCCCCAGCCCTCCTGCAGAAAGACACCATCTCCAACCCCAGCACTCCGCATCTAGTCATGCAATCCCTTGGCTTGGAAGGAGGACAGAGAACACAGAGGAATTCTTGAGGGCAATCGTCATCTGGGCACCCTCTCTCCAAGGCTAGAGAATTCCAAGGACAGGAGGCGGGGCCTGGAGATAGAGTAGTTCAAGCTGGCATGCTGGGGAGGGGAAGGAAGCAGATATTACTTCAAGTCCCCAAAACACTTGTGAAGTCTTGCCAGGGTGCCCCTGGAGGTGTCCCATCACAGAGAAAAGAAACCAGCAGACACATCAAGAATCTGTGTGGTACCTCTCTCCCCCACACGCTCCTTCACCCACTGGGTGGCTGCAGCGATGCTCTCTGTCTTGGTGACATCCAAGGTTACGGTCTCCAGCCTCTCTGATGTTCTGTCCCTCAGCTGTTTGGCCCCCTCCTCTGTCAGACACGCAGCCAGCACCCTCAAGCCTCGCCTGTCCAGCTGCCTGGCCAGCAGATTCCCGAAACCTGAGTCACAGCCCGTGATGAAGACATACTTGTCTTGGAGGTGGCTCACCACCTGCCTCTCCCGGTACCAGCGCAGAAGGTAGTACAGGACCACAAGGACCACCAGGTAGAGCCACATGGCTTTGTAGAGGACAGGCCCAGATGCTGGGTGAAGTAAGTCTGGCTTCTGTTCAGGCAGAGGATGGGAAGAAGTAGGATACAGAGCTGTCGTGGGCAGGACAGCCTCCAGGCACTCTGGCAGGGAGGCTTTCCCTTTTCTCCTGATCCTGCCCCACCTCTGTGCTCTTTGAACTGTTTTTGCTGATACTGATATGTAGATGCCTTTGGATATCCCAAGTCCAGTCCCAAAGAAAACATTTCTACTCAGCAACACTTCCCTCATCCACAGATTCTTCTCTCCCTTCCAGCGTCCAAACAGGAATACACACACACATGCACACCTGATACACACGCCATTCAGACCTAAGTTTCAGGTTAGAACTGTCTCTACTTATCTTGCACACCCACACGCCTGCATCAGAGATTTTCTGAATGCAGGTAGAGATTATTGAGAGCCTACTCTTGGAGCTGAGACATACTTACAATGAAATCCCTCTTTGAATGTGAGTTTCCTCATCAGGCTCAGCACCTAGAATCACTCCTCTGGAAACAAAGTCATGTTCATTCTCTCTAGGACCACAGGAATAGGCAGAAAGAGTAAACAGGAAGAGGTGTCCTCCTGGGATAGCAGTTGTCTGGAAAGAGGGACTGAGGAACCCCAAACAAGGAGTCTGACCACAGAGGTAAAGACAGGGAAGAAAGGAAATGGGGCTGGAAACCCCAGAAATGACATTCCCAGAGCCGCTGGGAGAGAGGAGTAGAAGGACTTGCTCAAAGTAAGTATAACAGTAGAAACTTACACCCCCTGAAGATTTAGCTGTGTGGATTTAGTTTGACATGACTGCAGCCATCTTGAATCATGACCGCCCCAGAATAAACCCTAGCCAGATTTTTTTTTTCTTCTGTGTAGTTTCCTATTAGATGGGAACATTTTGAGTGGGATGTGGTGCTTTATAATCAGACCCTGGAATTGGGGATATGCCTGACTTTTTTTTTTTTTTGGAACCAGGGATTGAACTCAGGGACACTCAGCCACTGAGCCACATCCCCAGCCCTATTTTGTATTTTATTTAGAGACAGGGCCTCACTGAGTTGCTAAGGGCCTCGCTAAGTTGCTGAGGCTGGCTTTGAACTCGCGATCCTCCTGACTCAGCCTCCCAAGTTGCTTGGATTACAGGCGTGTGCCACCACGCCCGGCTCTATGCCTGACTTTTTGATACCAGCTTAAGATAAGGTACATGCCAGGTAGGATTAAATCACATTTGTCCTAACCCATACATACACGCTTCTTTCTGACCCAAACTTCAGGTATCCAACTGGTCTTTTTGCCAGGAAGGGCCATGCTTCCGTAAGTAAGTCCCCCAGTGCCATCCTAGACCTATCTGCCTTTCTTTCTTCAGTCTGACGGCACCTTGGAACCAGTTCTCATACACTCAGATGAGTTGTTCTAGACCACCAATCCTGGGTGCTTGTCATGCTTTCCTTCCCCTCCTGCTCTGCGGCCTCCTCTGCCTGGTCACATGATGAGTGTCTAAAAGTAGAAAAGACTCAGTTGAACATGCATCACAGAGATGACAGGGTTTCCTGAGCCTCAATTAGGCATGCAAGTCCCTAAGTTCTAACCACTGGAAAAGTGTTCAGTGCATATCCAGTGTGGCTGATAAGAGGGAACATCTCCTTAGGAGACCAAAGACAGCTAGAGCCTAGACCCCATGACCACTGTCCAGGGAGGGATTTCCAGGGGGAAGGGGGAGAATACCATTTCTCAACAGGGCTTGGGGAAAAGGAGAAGGGAGGCAGAGTAGTGGGCAGAAGAAACCAGGGTTTCACAGTTCTGAGTTGCTCCAGACATCCACATTTATATGAATTTCTGTCCCTGAATGAAGGGAGGAGGAGAAGATAGACCAATAGGGAAAGAAGTTTCCTGCAGAAACCTGGGCTGGAGAAGAGCTGCTCCTCCTGGTGGTTCTTATGTGGTACTGCAGTCTAGGCACAGGTGTTGGCTTGCAGTCTGCCACCATGGATTCTCTGGCCACTCTCCACAGGGGCGCCTCCTGCTGATACCCTACATGAGTCTTCCACGAAGGAGGGAAATAACAAGATGTTGTTGACTGGTAAAGGCCTGGATTGTGTGTTAATTACTCAAACCTGTTCCAAGACCTAGAAGGACAGAAACCCAAACCTAAAAAGAAACACTCCTTCCTGGAGTGTAACCTGGGGTCAAAGATCTGGGAGGCATAAATGGGGAACTGGCCTCTGCACCTCAGAAGAGTTAGGATAGAAAAGGGAAGGAGTGAGGGTTTTTCCTCATGGCAGTGGGGCACCATGACTGGATTGGGCTACAGTCCCTGTTCAGATCCACTGCACTGGATCTGGCTCTCTTCCCAGGAAAAGAGGCCTGGGAGGAGGTGGGGCATTCTGAGGGTCTAAGGAGACTTTGAGGCCCTAATGCCTCAGACTTTTTTGTCCATGTGCCTTTCCTTCCACTCTGTTAAGCCCTTGAGTTATAGCTCTAGGTGAAGCCCTGCATCCAGAGGTGCTGGCAGAAACCAGAGACCTAACAGTCGATTTCCCTGACACTTTTGAACACCTTCTCCCAGGAGTTGCATAATGGATTGACAATCAGTGTATTTTTCAGAGAAGAAAAATGATAGAAATCTAGAAACTTTGGTTTAAGTCTGAAGTAGTGGTTTTATTTGAATAAAGCAACATGGTTGGTGCCTTGGGAGAGCTGAGAACCAGAGCTCTGGTGGACTTAGAGACCGCTGAGGGCAGGGACTTACTCCCACCATTTTTTGTGATTTTGGCACCTGGCAGTGCCTAGCTCCTGGCAGAGCAGAATGACTGCTGGGGGAGAAGATATTGTAACATCTGGCTACACTTTCCTTTTCCATCTGTATTTCTTACATTGTCTTGACAGTGTGAGATTTCCTAAGGCCTCTATTTTCTTCATCTTTACAACGAAGGAAGAGAATCAAGAGGTCTTGGCAAGTCCTCCCAACCCCAAGTTTGGGGAAGTCTCAGAATCTAAAATGGCGAAAACTTAGAAAATCAGAGCTTCAGGAAGCACTGGAGAATTCAGGGGTAACTTCTCTCCAGCATACACTAGGTGCTCAACAAGAGTTAGCAAAAACTGAAAAAACCGTGGAATCAGCAAAGGACTGTCACCACATCCACAGAGGCTGGGGGAGGTGTGGGGTTTGGAGGATAGATCTGAGGAAGAGCCACCCATCTTCTGTGTGAAGCTGGAGGAGAGGTGGGAAACAGAAGGAGCGGGTAAGGCAGAGACATGGTGGGAGGTTTCTGGGTGGTGTCGTGTGTGGAAGGGGAGGATGGTGTCTGAGGCCCGGTCCATCTCTTATCAGTCTTTCCAAGCTTCCTCTTCTTTAGAGTAATGTTGCTCTCTCCCTCCCCCACTCTTGGGAAATCACAGAACAGCTGTCCTTCTCATGGAAGGATGGGGGTGGGGAGTAAAGACCTAGCCCTACCTACCCCATTCAAGTCCCTCCCCAAGACCATCCCATTATAGGTCAGATTTCATGAGGGATACTCCTCTCAAGAAATTTCCCAGAATTCCCAGAAGTGGATGACCAGCTCTGCTTTTTCTTCCTAGCTCCTTGCAGGAGAAACTTTTCAAGGGTGGTCATTTTTAACCTGTGAGGACATCACAGACCCCTTTGAGAATCTAAGCAAGACTCTAAGTCCCCCGAACATGCAAGTACAAAATTAAATTTTACATATACATACTTTCCTGGGAGATCACTTCTGAAGTCATTGGAGCTAGGGATTCTCAACTAAAGAAGTTTATTGAACTACTAGCAGTGTTGTTACCAAAAGCTCGGTCCTTATCCCCAATGCCAATCCAACAAAGAGTACACGGATTTAAGAAGAAGGAAAAAAGAAGTCTCATTGCTTTGCTAGCAAAGGAGAAACATGGGGGACTCAAGTCCTAGAGGCTGTGATTCACCCCACCAGCAGGAACAGTCTTTAAAGAGGTGATTCAAAGGCTACATTCCACATGTTCTCTGTTGGAGTTGTAATTCACTTGTTAATTTGGAAGACAGTCATTTCTGAGATCTTCTGGTACCATCCCCAAAGTCTGGATTACTTTGTTCCTAGGGTGGGTATGTACTCAAGCAGAGAAAAATCTGTCTAAAATGGGGAAGAAAGGAAATCCTGCTTCCCCTGAGATTACAGAGGGAGAGAAATTAGGGAGGAGCAGGGAGAGAGAAAGAGAAAGAAACATACCCATTTAAAAAATAAGTTGCAGTGGCAGAGCAGCAAGGGCTACATTCAAAGCATAAAGTGGACCACAGTTACAGTGTGGCTTGGGGAACTTATTTAACCTCTCTGTGCTTTGGTTTCCTCATCTATGATAGTACCCACCTCATAAGTGGTCATGAGGTTTAAATGACATAATATGCGTAAAACACCTTATGACTATTTCTGACAACTGGCAAATATTTAATTAACATTTTACCATTACTACATCTCTTCTGTGATGATTCATGGTGGCATCTGGGAATGTTCCCACCATTCAATTTAAGAAATACAATCCCAGAGAACTAAATAAAAAAGGTAATTGGTGTTGATCTAGTTCAGAGAAAAAGTGATTGGTGGCAGTGGGACTATGGAGAGAGATATCTCAATGTTAATTCCACAAAAAGGTGATTTCTTCTTCCTTATGCTCAAAAGTGGGAAAAGGGTACGCTCATGCCAAGCACTTTCCATGAGCCAAGCACTTTCTGTGTATTTGTCTCACATATCACAGTGACAGAATCATCGGTGACAGAAAAACTAAGGGACCCAAAGTCACACAGCTATGCAGTGGTGAAACAAGGTATCAAAGTCAGGTCTGATTCCCAAACTGGTGTTATCTTTTAAGGAAGAACTTGACACAGGCAATGCCATTTTGAAACATAACCTTCATCTTAGAACTCACCTCACAGTCACTCTGACTCAGCCTGACCTACACACCAGACAATACTCCACCATCATGCAAAGAAAGGAAATTGTTATCTGGGACTGAAATCATAAAAAACACCTGGTTCAAAATATGAAGTTGACACTCCAGGGACCCTTCCCTGATGACCCCCTAGCAATGGACTAATCGCAAAAATTCCTCCCTCCCTCACGCCCCTATGACTACCCCAGGCTGTGAGTGGAAGACAGGTCTCAGTCTCCACTGGGCCCCCTCTGCAGCTTTGTCCTTAATAAACCTGTGTTACTGTTGAGCTGCCTCTCCTCTCCCTTGATCTTCACTTGGTTCTTTCCTTACAGTCTCCACTATGTCTCCTGACTAAACAGAGAAAGCCCAGGGCAGGGAATATCCTTCTTTGGGAAACCTGGGGAGCCCCTTTTCCAGGGCTGCTGGCCAGACAGGGTGCCTCTCTACTAAGGCTAATTTGGCTTCTTTGCTCAGTGACTTTCTGGTACAGGACAGGAGTGCACTTGTCATCAGATTTGATCTTCCCACCCTCTACCTGCCCCTGCCACACAGGCCAAGAAACCTGGGGGCTCATGGGACAGTGTGCCTCACCCTTTCTCCAGGACCCAAGCTTATGCCCTTTGCCCTGTCCAGCTCCGGGAAGCTGCCTGCCTTTATCTGTGCCTCTCAATACCTCTTCCCCTACCTTCCTTCCTTTTTCATTGTTGATTCCAATGTCTTGTCTACATTTTTTGGAAAAAAAAAAAAAAAGTGAGCTGGGGGAAGGGAGAAAGAGTAAATTTCCAGGAATTGTTTCAGGACTGCTGCTCCTGCTGCTTAGAGCAAAGCTGTGTGCCCCTCCTGCCCAGGTTGGCAAGGAGCCTAGCCTCCTGCCCCTCCCTTTTGCCCTTCCTCCCAGTCTCTCTTTTCAGCAGCACCCTCCATCCCCACCAAATTAAAACAAAACAAAACAAAACAAAACAAAACAAAACCTTCACATGAAAACTGTAGAATTCTCACTTATTTCTTCCTGAGGGAACAGCTTTCCCTCTGAGCCTCTGCCCAAAGGACCCACCATGATTTCCTCTTAATGGGCATAGGTAAAGGCTGGCAGCAAGTGGAGGTGAGGCTGCAGGGGTGCTGTCTCCTTATGCCAGGGAAGATTTGAAGACTCAAGAAACAAGAGCCACTAAAATGCAGTCTTGTAAGGAATAGAAATGGTCATAAGCACAGTCCATGTAGAGAAGATGGAGCCCAGAACAAGGGCTTCCCTGGAGGGATTCAGTCTAGCAGAGACTGCCTCTGTATGGCCCAAAGGCATGGAGAGGGAAGTGAAATTTTTCAGAAGTCTCCCTATTGAAAAGAAGCTACCAATGGGATAGAAATTAAGGGGGTGGGGAAGAGAGAGATTGAGGGGGGCGGGAATGAATGAATAAGGAACTCTCTGAAAATTCACAGTAAACCACAATTGGTCTAATAGGTAGAAAGCACTCAAGAAAATCACACAAAAAAAATCATCCCCTCCATGGAGAAAGATGGGGTGATAGTGGCATAATATTGTGAAAGCACTTTATGCCATTGAACTGTGCACCTAAAAGTTGCTTATGGTATAAAAGTTAAATATTAAATATATATAATACAAATATATACACACAACAAAAAAATCAAGTAGCAGGCTTAATAAAATCCCCTCCTTGAGTAGATAAACAAAATGTGGTGTGTACACATAGTGAAATACAGCTCATCATGGAAGGGAATGAGACAGACACAGGATGAACTTTGAAAACATTAGGCTAAGTGAAAAACCCCAGACACAAAATGCCACCTGCTGCATGTGGTAAATATCCACACTAGATAAATCCATAGAGGCAGAGAGCAGACTGGCCTCTGCCTGCTTTCTTGGCCATACTTGAGAATGGCCCCTCTGCACCAGCCTCAGGATCCATGGAGAGGAATGACACCACTCTGAGTTCCATGTGTACAGGAAGCACCACAAGGGCATCGCTCTTGTGCCTTGGACTTCTCCAGGCTGCACAAATACATCAAGGACACTGTGAAGGACAACCAGTTCAAGAAGTGAAAGATGCTGTTCATTGTAGCCAAGGGCATCCACATGGGCTATTTTGTGTACTGAATCAAGAAGGCCCAGCTCAACACTGCCAATGTTCTGGCCAGGCTCCCCAAGCCTGAGGGAACCATCACGTGCTGTTTGGAAAAGCCTGAAGATCAGAGATAGCTGGCCTGAGCCTCTGAAATCAGCACCACACTTATCTTCCACAACCTGGCAAGATGACAGGCATGAAGTTTCCCTTTGTTCCACAGGGTCATCTCCCATGCCATAGGTGACCAAAATGACAAACTCATTCTGAGGGCCACTGGACTTACCTCAAAGTAATAAGGCAAAGAAGAACTGCTGGCCACTCATGCAGGATATGACCATGATCCTGTGGAACACCCCTTCTGAGGTGGTAACCACCAGTACACGGGCAAACTCACTACTGTCTGCAGAGAGGTCCTTGCTGACACAAAGTGGGTCTTGCTGCCAGACTGGGTGTCTGCATGGAGCCAAGATGAAGAAGGAAAAGGAGAATGAGGAATAGGGAGTTACTGCTTAAAGGGTGCAGGGTTTTTAATTTTGGAGTGATGAAATGTTGAGGACCTAGACTGAAATGGAAGTTGCACAATGTGGATGTGCTAACTGCCATTGACTTGTGCACTTTAAAAGGACTGACTTTATGTTATGAGAATTTCACCTCTATGTATCTTTATCTCTTTAATCCCTTCCAGCCAACACACCCTTGACCCTACATCCTACAAAACAGGGGCCCTGGTTCAAGTGACTCTACCACCTGCACAATGAGTCAGGCAACTCTCTGGACCCTTAAGAGGATGGAGAAGCCCATCTCCCCCCTGACAAAAGTACATTCTGGACCTCTGGAAATGGCTGAGGTGAGAGCGCTCTTCGAGGCAGGCAGCTCTGCTGACACAGGATCTCACCAACACGAATCACGGGCTCCAAGCCCCTAACTCTGTAGCTTGGAGGGAGGGAGAAGGGAAGTCTGGTCCCTCCCTCACACCCCTTTGCCCATCCTGGCCCCAACCATAAGCTATGCCCTTCCCTTTCCTTCCCATGGTGAGGCATGGAGTCTTGGAGAAGACTATGCCCTTCTCCCCTTCCCTGGCCCATCCAGGATTCTCTACCTCACATTCAGTCTTTTCTCTTTCCCCAGATTCTCACTTCAGATCACAAAATGAAGATAGGGAGCTGGAAACCCTGTGGGTCAGGTAGAAGTGGATAAAAGGAGAATAAGGGGTGAACTAGTAGGGATGCCAGAGTCATTAAAAGTCTAATTTTCAGATTTGTTTTAGCCCCCACCCCCACCCCACAGTTCTGCTCTAGTAGGACTCAAGATAGATGAGAAGAATGGAATTCTAATCAGTTCAGAGAGGGAAATACTTTTTCCCTCCCTGTGCTGAGTCCTTTGCCTTCTGGCTCATTTAATTCTCACAACATCTCTCTTAGTAAGTACTATTGTCCCCATTTTGCAGAGAAGAACCGAAGCTTATAGAAGTCAATTCATAGAGCTAGTGAGTGAAACGGCTGGATTTTAATGCTTGCATCCTGACCTCCCTACTCGCTTTTTGCTGGGACGTCCCCTCTAACAGGATTGGGGGAATGCAGGAAAAACCCCAGCCCTCTCCCACAGAGCTTCAGCCAGTGACAGCTACTTCCCGGATGAAGGGCAGCCCTGAAGCCAGCAGCAAAAAGCAGCCCTGAAGCCAGCAGCCCCATAGTCAGGGTCCCTCCAGTCTCCTTGCTACTCCCTAATAGCCCAGGCCTGCAAGAGCTCCAGGACTAGAGGTGCATCCAAGGGAAATCCAGGTGAGTGTTGTCCTTTCCCAGGGAAGATGGAAAGCCAGGACTTGGAGACAGATTTCCCCAGGGGTGAATTAGAGGGGAGGGGTGTGTGTGCACACACTGTCCTCCCACACCTGTTGCCTGAATGGCAAGACAGAGCAGAACCCTTAGTGAAGACCCACACTAAAGCGGACAGAAGTGGAGATTGGAGACGTCCTGGGGCTGGAGGTGGGGTGGGACTGACTGGAGCTAGGAAGAAACCTTGTCGGGCAAATGGTCCTGGTCTCTTCTAGCTCTAAAATCCCTTAGCAAAGTGTCTGTGCTCTTGGGCCAAAGCTGGCAAGTCACAGTTTGAATGCTAAACATCCCTTTCTTGTCCCTTCAGTTCCAGAATCTTTGCCCAAGGCCCCCCAGTCTCTGTGCCTTTACCTGGGGGACACAAGGCTGTTTTCAACATTCCCATTTTCTTCCAACCCTCTCTTCTTCCTTACAGGTGCTTGCTGGTCCTCATGTCAGTCAGACCCAGCTTGGGGCCAGGCCCCTCTGAAGGGCCCACTGCAGCATCTGACAGTGAAGAGTTCCACAACTGGGCGGAACTGCTCTACTTCTTCAACCACACTTTGTCTGAGTGCCATGTGGAGCTCAGCGAGGACACCAAGCGAGTGGTCCTCTTTGTCCTCTACTTGGCCATCTTTGTGGTTGGGCTGGTGGAGAACCTTCTGGTGATATATGTCAACTGGCGTCGCTCAGGCCGGGTTGGGCTGCTAAACCTCTATATCCTCAACATGGCCATCGCGGACTTGGGCATCATCCTGTCCCTGCCTGTGTGGATGCTGGAGGTCATGCTGGACTACACCTGGCTCTGGGGAGACTTCTCCTGCCGCTTCACTCATTACTTCTACCTTGCCAACATGTACAGCAGCATCTTCTTCCTGGTGTGCCTCAGTGTCGACCGCTACATCACCCTCACCAATGCCTCTCCCTCCTGGCAGCACTGCCAGCACCGAGTGCGGAGGGCCATATGTGCAGGCGTCTGGGTCCTCTCGGCAATCATCCCGCTGCCTGAGGTGGTCCACATTCAATTGGTGGAAGGGTCAGAGCCCATGTGCCTCTTTGTGGCACCTTTTGAAACATATAGCACATGGGCCCTGGTGGTGGCCCTGTCCACCACTGTCTTGGGCTTCCTGCTGCCCTTCCCTCTCATCGCAGTCTTCAACGTGCTGACAGCCTGCCGACTTCGGAGCCAGGAACAGCCCCACAGTCGGCGACACTGCCTGCTGGTGTGTGCCTACATAGCTGTCTTTGTCATCTGCTGGCTACCCTACCATGTGACTTTGCTGCTGCTCACTCTGCACGGGACCCACATCTCCATCCACTGCTACCTGGCCCACCTGCTCTATTTCTTCTACGACATCATTGACTGCTTCTCCATGCTGCACTGTGTTGCCAACCCCATCCTTTACAACTTTTTCAGTCCGAGCTTCCGGGACCGGCTGCTGAGTGCTGTTGTCCGTTACCTTCCAAAGGACCAGGCCAGGGCCCGTGCACGGGCTTCCTCTTCCTCCTCTTCCACCCAGCACTCCATCATCATCACCAAAGAGGGCAGCCTGCCCACTGCAGCCACCTGCCCTAGCCCCACCCAAGCCTGAACTTCCAGGCACCCTCTCTGCTTCCAAATGCCTCATCTCCACTTGGCAATCTCATAGCCAGCTGAGGTAGATTCCAGGCTCTTCCATGAGTCAAGTAAAAGGCTGAAGGGGGAGGTGAGAAATTTGGGGGGAGATGGGGGAGGAAGAGGGTCAGAACACTCATGGTATATCTGAAAATACTGAAAAGGGGAGAGGGAGAAGGGGTGGGGAGGAATAGAGAACAGGTCCTTCCTTGGTGTTGTACTATTTGTTATGGCCCTTGTGTCTAAGGGAGCCATGTAGAAAAAAAGGTGAAATAAATAATAGAGAATAGCCATGGCTCTGGATCTCTGAGAACTCTGCACTTCTAGCTGGGCTTGGGAAGGAAGCTGAGGCTAAAGGGATGCCCTGCATAGGAAACTAGACACACGCATTTCATAAATCACCCTAGCCAGAAAGAATGAGCTCCGCAGGAACTTCGCAAAACTTTCCTTTTGTTTGTGTGCTTGTTGATCTTCCAGCTCACTATGCAGGTTGTGGGGACATGAGGCCAGAGGTCAAGGAATCAGAAGGCCTCAGCAGGACATTCCCTATCTGTGCATCGTCACTGCTATGATAAGTGGAGGGGGATGGGGCCTACAGGGGTGGGGCAAAGCTGGGTCTGAGACAGGCACCCTGCAGCTGGGTCAGCAGGATGGTCTCTCCACCCTCCACCATCCAGGAAACAGGGCTCCATTTCCTTACTGATGCCCTCCCCTCCCCCTTGTCCATCCTGCTCCTCCTCCCTCAAAGTAGAGGCTCTGTTCCACAGTCAATGCTCCTTGTAGCTTTTGATTTAGGACAATCTATATTTCATGGAGACACAGAGCTATCAAAAATCCCCACCACCATCCCCACTCTCTTTCTCTAGATCATAGGAAAATATCCAGGGACATCCATTCTGAATCAAACCTGGAGACAGTTAGCAGCAGGTGCTGACAGCTGCTCCATCTCTCACCCCAACAGGGATGGGAAAGGCCAAAGTGGAAATTTCCCAGTTCTGTGACAGAGTAGAGCTCTAGCTCTTGAACTAGTCAGTTATCCCTGGCCAAGTCTTTTCACAATTTTCCTGCCTGATGATTTATGTTTATTAACACTTGCTGTATAGATGGGGAAAGAAGTCCTCTTGTTAACAAGTAGGTCTTCTGGAAAAGGCTCATTATCAATTTGGGAAACTAGGCCCTTGAACTTGAATTCTGATGTAAAGTCTAAGAACAGGCTCTGGTTTCTGCCTTTCAATAATGAGCCACATCTTTGGCCTCTCAATCTTGCTGTGGAGAGCCAGGGACCTGTGGATACAATTGCTGATCTCGTCTTCCATCTCCTCTGTTCTGCTCAAGAGCTCAGTGTGCCTGGGATATTTAACTTGGATTAACTACCCACTTACCTGGAGGCCAAATCTTCTACTCTGGGAAATCTCAACCCATATTCAGCAGATGCATTAAATATGTGTTCCAATGGTGTATGCAGCCCAGATCTGTCAGGAGCACAGAGGGAAACCAGTATCTGCCATCCCCTGATCACTTGGCCCAAATTGGAGAGGGTCTTAAGCTACAGACAGCTGCTCAGTGGCACAGAACTGAAGGCTTTTTTAAACCAGCTTTCTGGGTTGTTCTTGGGGATGCAATAAGGCCTTAACCTAACAATGCAGAAATGGGAATGAAAAGCCTTTCTTCCCTTATCCCCACTTAGAAAGCAAGCCAAGATCTGATCCCCTTATCACTGCCTACTTTGTCTTGGGCTCTAGGAGCTTTCTGAAGGAAATCCAATTTTACTTGTATCACATCCCAAGTCATCACAGAGGCGACTTCCCCAAAACTCGTTATCACCCTGGCAGTAGGAATACTTCCTTAGGATCTTTTCACCCATGGAAGGGAAGCCTGGGAACTAGCTATGCTGACTACAACAAAGCTGTTGTGCTCAGCAAATTGAGCAACAATGAGAACTGAGCCTGGGTCATGCGCTCTGGGACCAACAGGACCACATCACTCCCTAGCTGCTAGGTGTTTCTTCTGTGTGAACACATTTGCACCAACCTCATCAAATTATGCCAAACTTTTCCCTCCTTCCTGTTCAAATCTTCCTTTCCCCTCTGACTTTCCATCTGCCTCTCTGCACTCAAAAACATACTGCTTCACCAGGAATGAAGTGGCAATGGTAAGAAAATTTACAGCTGAATCACTTACTTAGTAATGTTAGTCCAACTAGACATCCACAGTCTCACTGCTCTCTCTGGGCTTGACAGAAGAGCCCCTCAGGGATGTTGCCCTGAAGAGGCAGAGTTTTTGACGTAAGTTCCCACTCAAAATTGGTCAACAAGCTAATCCTGAGGAATTCCAGCTACAGGAAAGGAAAATGTGCTACCTGAAATAATCTGGCATCTGCTGAGCCAACATGTGTTACTGAAAGGGTGATGGGCCCAGATATTCTGAACTCAAGGTATGAGCATGTTCATAGTACACAGGAAGAGAACTCTCATTTCAAATTTCTTTTTTTTTTATTCTAAATAAAAACCACACTTTGTGCTGAACAATGGAATATAAAAGAATCAGATGTACAACGATTTTAGACATCTACTATTTGGGAAAAAAAGTTTACAAAATATACAAAACTTTACAGCAATAGATAGTATACACTTAAATATTAGGAGGTCAGTACTTATTAATTTAATGGAAGGAGTTAGACATCAACAACTCTTTTCCGTTTCATAAGATACTTTAGCTATTAGAGATGGGGGTAGCTTGGGAGGGATGGACAGGGGAGAGTGTTAAAGAAACATCAAAATCAAGTGTTTCATTTTCATTCTGATGTTATGATGCATAATCACACTGAAACTAATGCTGTGTACCCTGCTTCCTGTCTCATTTGGTGCAGGATTTAGGGAAAAGGACATGTGGGGACTCCCAGATGGGCTCAGACTGCTCCACACAACTCACTCCCTGCCAAAAAATTCAGTGTCTGTCTACAAAGGGATTTAATTTCACTTTCAAAGTTGAGTGGTCTGGGGAAAAGAGCACAGGAGGAGGGCCGAAAGAGGTGTGTGTTGGGGGTGGGGGGTCATCAGTAGCAAAAACCTGACTGGGAAAAAAGGCATTGAAGCCAAAGATTTGTCCTGGAGATAAAGTGGTGCTAATAGATCAGAACATAAGTGAAAAGGAACTTCTGTCCATTTCTTGATTTTTAGGGGTTGCCTGGGCTCAACACCCACCTTACCTCCTTTCTTTCCAACTGGCCACGAACTAAAGGGACTCTATGGAGTCTTAAAATTTAGGACCAAATACTGTTCAGCAGAGCTTCCAGTGGATGCTGTGGCATCAGTGAGCCACTGAGTCACTGGAGTGCCAGGGTACTGATCCCATTCTGGCCACAAGCAGACTCTGCTGTTCATCCCAGTGTGCCAAACAAGGATTGCTGTTTCCCCTCAGGAAACAAATCAGGAATGGCCTCACATTTGGTTTAATGCTCTACAGTTGCTATCTTGAGATTCCTAACAATTTGTGAACCAGAGGGCTTTGCAAATTATGTAACTGGTCCTGAGTTCATATCAAAAGAAAAAGGGAAAACAGGAGAAGAGAGAACATTCAAGGGTCAAATAGAACTTTGGAGCACTACAGAAGGGGACAGTGCTAAACTGGGTTCCTGGAGAGAGGGCACAACTCAAATGAGCATTAGGTTGAAAAATTAAAAAGGCAAAATAAAATTAATCCCTTCCACCAGGTAGGTATTCTAGAGTGCCCTTTGTCACAATATAGTGTTTCAAGTAAAATTCAGAAAAGGGTGAGCTAGAGGCAGAGGAAGCACAGAAGGGGACATCAGTGTGACTTCACACAGGAGAGTTCAATGTGAATACAGGGGACACCCAGCAGGGGAGGGTTTGGTCAATGAGACTCATGAGTTACTGATCCTGTTGCTACATATCTGACTGGGACAACTGGGCCTCCCTGATCAAAAACTTAGCCTTAGGGGTATCAGAGGGTACAGTTCTTCTGTTTAGTGTTTCAAGGGCAAAGTTTCAAGGATGTGTTTTTTTGGTTCACTGGCAAAAAGGGAAAACTTCACAGTTTCAGGTTAAGTATACAGACCACCCAGCATCCACAATACCTGTTAAAGAAAAGGGTTTCTCCAGCATGATTATTCACTTTCAGCTATCTGACCCAAAAGTACTACCTCTCTCGAACTGACCCCTCAAAACTCAGTCCTCACTCAGTTCCACTCTGGGAGGAACCCTCATGCTTGAAAATCTTGGCAGATACTTGATTGTGACCTGTTACATGTCCCGTTCTTAAATTCCTAATGGTCAGTATAAGAAAGTGAGAAGCCAGTCAGGAATGAAGTCTCAGCATCGCTCTCCTGAGGAGAATGTCCCAAGTTGGGTTTAGATGGTGAAAGGTGGGCCTTTAGACACTGGTGCCTTGAGGTGGCACTTGAGAGTATCGTCATCTGGTAGAGGACTAGAGACTCCTGTGTTCCATTCTGAGGCTTTCTCAATTCCAAGCTGGCAAGAGAGGCAGCAGGCCTATTAGAGACAGAGCTTTGGTATGGCCATGTTTCTTAATATAGACAAAGACAAGAGGGTCCCCATGTTTCGAAAGGATAAGAAACTGTAAAAAGGTCCTTTATGTGACCTGATCCTCTCAATTCAATCCCCAATATATACCATCTCAGGATAGAAGGAGAATGAAAAGTCTGGAAATTTAACTAGCCCCAACTTTCTAGAACTTACCTAAAGGGCTCCGTGGATTTATTCTGCTACAGACATCTGGAGAGAAGAAAACTGACTTGTTTAAAAGGCTTGACACATTCTCCCTGATTATATACCTGTTCCCCAAATCTCTGGCCAGGACTATTCCCTGGAATATGGCTACTTGCTGGGGAGAAACTCATTTTCCTGAACTCTCTCATCCAAGAGATGCTGGGTAATATGCATACAAAAACAAAAAATAAATAAATATTAACATCCAAAAAGGCTTTGTGAGTTAATTAGCTTGCTTGTGAAACAACCCGGGTGTTACTAAGTCCCACCGGGGGCAGTGTCTGGTGAGGCCAGGGACTCCCAGAGCTCGCCTAAATAGGGTGAGGTAGTATGAGCTACTGAGGTGCCACCTCGTTAAGTATGCAAGACTGAGGGCCCTCTCCCTCCAGCCTTCTTTGGGCAAAGACCAATGAAAAATGGAGTCAAACAGCTACATGGACTGGGCCATCTGGGGGGATCTGAACCAGCTGGCACCCAACAGTGCCCCCTGGAGGTGATGCAAAGACAGATCAAGATCAATTCCAGCAGGTCAAAGGTGAGCTGCCAAAGCTCCAGCACTGTTAGCACAGAAGTAAACAACAGGTTACCCAACTGGGACAGACAGACAGTCAGAATGCACACCCTGCTACATACCAATTACTCAGGTCCCTTTAATCCTTAAGGGCTAAAGGACAATGTACTACCACTCCACCACCTCTTGGGTTTTCCCATCTACCCTTTAAGCCAAACCCTTCTGGGTGGGAAACTGATGTAAATTAAGGCAAGGCTACTGCTGTCAGATCTCCCCCCTCTCCACCAGGAAACTCAAGGTCACTGGAGATTACCAGAATGACAGATGATTATATCCCCTTACTCTCTGCTCCATAGGGAAGGCCTGTTTCTTTGGAAATGAGAAAAGAGGAGCCTCCTCTCTGTCCACCCAGACAGCACTATAGGACATCCCTTCTGCTGGCAAAGAGTCATCCCAAAGCTTTCCAACATAAATAGAAAGCTTTGTCCCCATTTTAGATCTAGTTGCCAAAAGATTTTCACTGTCCAGTCAGCAGATTAGGGCCATGGAGCAGGTAGGCACCTCCACCGCTGGCACCTTTCCCCTCCTAAGGGCTGGCCCTAGAACCTGAGTGAGCAGCCCTGCTGACCAGTCTTTTCCAGATGACCACATTCCCCAAATCCTTCTCATAGCTGGTCATCCCAGTTAGAGGTCTGGCCCTAATACCCACAGTGAAAACCTCTCTCCACCTCCTCTTTCCAGTGAGGCTGTTGGTTGGATTCTTAGCAGCATGAAACCTATCCGTAAACTAAAACTAGACAGGCTGGGGAAAGGGATCTAGCTGACACAAATGCTTGACTAGATCCCAAAACCAGCCTCAAAAGAATCAAAAACAGCCCTGTGGGGGCAAGAACAGGTATGGAGGTAAATGCAATAGGGCCGTTGCTTCTCAAAAACAGTCACAGCTTATGTGCTATTTATTTCTTTTTTCTTCTCCTTTAAACACAACACAGAATAGAATTCCTATCAAGGCAAAACTATAGCGCCAGCTGAGGAGGGACCCAAAGCCATTAGAAAATCACTAGCCTGGCTGCTACCTGGAAGCTCCCCCTGGCTCTACTGGGACCAGTCAGCTGTCTGGGGTCTTTTCGGCCTCTTTGGAATGGATAATGTACATGAAGGTTTGCTCGATGGTGAAGTCAGGTGGCAGGCTGCCTTTGTGCACAACAACATGTTTGCTCATGAGGTTAAGGGTGGAACTGTAGTGGCCACAGACAGTGCAGCGGTACATGAGTGCCCCCGAGTGTGTCTTGAGGTGGCATTTGATGGTCGAGCGGCCTCGGAAGAACTTGTGGCACACCTTACACTGGTACGGCTTCTCACCTGTGTGGATCCGCCGGTGGTAGTTGAACTCACTTGTGTGGGCAAACCTTTTGCCACAGACCTTGCAGCTGTACTTGCTATTCCCAGGTTGGCCCTGCAGAGCCAGCTCCTCACTCAGGAACTCCTCTGCTGGCAGCTTGCGCTTCTGTAGGGCTGAGTGCTGTAGCCCCAAGCCAGGCCTCATGTCAAGGCCGCTGTTGCACTTGTGCTGGCTGACATGGTAGCGATAGGCGGCCTCCGACCTGAAGCTCTGGCTGCACAAGTGGCAGCGGAAAAGGGCATCTTCCAGGCTTTGGTGTACAGCCATGTGCTTCTCGAGGAGGTGCCAGTCCACAAAGCTGCTGGCACAGACAGAGCAGGAGAAGACCGAAATACCCAGATGGGAGAGTGTGTGCCACATGAGGCTGCAAAGGTTGAGGTGGCGCTGGTCACAGACACTACAGACCTGGCCCTTCAAGTTCAGGTGGTCAAGGATGTGTCCTCGGACCACATGGAAATCTTTGGCCAATGCTTTACCACAGGCAGCACATTTCAACTCTGGGGAGGCTGCCCCTGAAAAGACACCCAGCTTCCCAGGCAGGGGATCATTGGGATGGACAATGATGTTATTCTCAAATATTCCATCCCGTCGGTGAAGGGTTAGCTGCCACTGGGTGAAGAACTTTGTTTCACACATGTCGCAAGAGAAGAGGAAAATACCAATGTGGGACAGAACATGGGTCACCCGAGAGTTTCGGTCCTGGAAGTGGGTCTCACAGACCTTGCAGTTACCTGTCAGTAGATCCACATGGTCCCGAGCATGTTGCCTGATCAGCTGAATGTTGGGCTCTAGAACTTTCTTGCATACCTGGCAGGGCATAGCTTTATTCTCTCTGTTGTCATTGTCTCCAAAAAGCTCATCCTCACTGTCATCACTCAGCTCAATCACCTCCTCGGCTGTTCCAATCTCCTCAGCAGTGTCTTCAAATTGCAAGTCATCGTCCCCCAGGTCCTCTAGCTGGAGCTCATCCATCTGCCCAAAGCCTGGATCTTTGGAGTGGTCACTATTGCAGGAGTTGGTCCCAGTGGTAATGTCTATTGCATTGTCAGGGGTGAAGAAGCTGTTTTTACTGAAATCTCCATTGCTCTGAACTTTGTATGGCTGGCAAGAACTTGTGTTGGTCTGGATGCCTGTGCTAACAGTGCCTAGGACTGGCTGGGTCACCATACTAGAAACAGATGTGAAAGGAGCAGAGACATCATGGTCCTCTGTCTTTGGTGGCAGTGATGATTGTGGCAGAGGCAGGCTGTGATTAGCATCACTGGCAACATTTCTTTCTTCTTCTTTATAGCTTCCTCCCACATCACTGGACAACACATAGTTTTTATCAGGACCAAAGTGCTCCCCACCACCCCGGAGCTCTCCAAGGGAATGGGCAGGATCTACTGAGGGACAACTCAGGGTACCAGACTGGTTGTCACTGGTGCTGGTCAGAGGCTTGGTCACAGCTGTGCTCTCCAGGTCAGGAAAGGTGGAGTGACAGGCCCGGAGGAGATCCTCCATACCGAGACGCTCAGCTACCTCATAGATAACACCAACATTGATCAGGTCTGTGAAGAGCTCTGATGTATAGACAAAGCTCAGAATCTTCTCAAAGTTGGCGGGGGTAATGAAGTCTACCACATAGGTCCTGGCAGCATCGAGTCCAGTATTCAGGAAGAGGTTCTGGAAGTAGCCAGCTGCACAGGCCAGTACAGCCTTGTGGGCTGGGAAGGAGCGGCTCCCCACCACAATGGTGACATCGCACATGGTCTCTGAGAGCCGACACTTGTTGAGTTCCTTCAGCAGGTTATTGGGGTGGTTGGTGCTTTGCAGTTTGATCCTCATGCCCATCTTAGCAGCTCCTACAAAGTTGCCTCCTTATCAGCACAGTTAATCTGTAGACAGCAAGAAAAAAAGATAGATGGCCAAACATATCCCTGCATGGGAGGGGCTCTGCAGGAGAAAATACCACCATACTGAATTCACCTAAGCCAGGGAGCAGGGAGTAATGGACATGGAGAGCTGTTCCATTCTGTTGGGGGCAAGAACAGCAACAATGGTGAGACAGTGACCTGTTCTCCTGCATATATACCCAAGCACAGAATCATGATGACAAAAATCAAATCAGAAAAAGAGTTGATTTACTCCACCTTGAAGGTTGTAGGGCTCAAGCTAGTGACTTTTAACTAGACGGGCAGCATTCGCTTGAATACAATCCTATATTTCATCACCACAGCAACTGGCTCGAAGTATTCTCACATTAATTTCCTTATAAATATATACTTTGCATCTCAGTAATTCTATTCCTTCCTGATGCTAAATTCCATGCATATACTTGAACATAATTATAAAAGCTCCATTCACTACTGAGAAAGAGATAAGGGTGCTCCATGTTTTAGTTTTCTTCTGTCATTTCTGTGTTCTTTTAGCCGCTAAATACATCTCACACTTTTGAATTTCCATCTTTCACTACCTATACTACATGCCTACTCTCTGGCCCTATAACCCAAAGCCATACAGATGCTGCTCTACCACATTCCCTGTATTCATTCTGTGGATGAAGTTAAAAACTAAACCAAATAAGAACGTAAACTAGAACGCAACTGTGGTATTACTGTGGTATTTAATATTACTTCAATATGTTTCATTTTTTTTTACCGCCCTTTTCCGGGTTTAAGCTAGGTTGACATTATACTAACAGATTTACTCAATGCCTTTAGGAAAGACATCTAATTACATAGGTAAGACTCCTACAGGCTAGTTCAATATCACTTTTTCCCTATTTCCACTCCTGCACGCCTAAGTTGCCTGCTTGTTCAGTCTCAGGACTCGCCCTGCGCAGCACAGCCCCTTTCTCCATCTCACCGCATTCTACCAACAACTCCCAACTTTTTCCGGGGCCCAGCAAGCTTCTGAGTATTGTTGGGTACCAGTCACGCATCTCCCGGGCCCCGGGGCCACTCATCCAACGTGGACGGGTCAGGACACTGGTCAGCCTGAGCTGGGACTGGAGGGGGAGATTCGGAACTTCCGAGGAGGACGGCCCAACAATCGGTGGCGCCGGGTCTCCCCCACGGAGGATCGAATTCGCGCGGGCGGGGCACTGGATTGGACAGGAGCACTCCACCTGAAGGACCCCAGGCGCCACCGTCCCCCAACAAACAGCGCGGGGTCCACCCCGGCTACCCCGGGTGGGGGGCGGGGTGGGCGCAGGGCCGAGAGGGACCACAGAACGGCGGCGGGGCCGGCGCAGTGGCGCGCGGCGGAAGGATGGGGCCGGCCCGGAGAGCGGGCAGGAGGAGCCCAAAGGGAGCGACAGAAAGGCCGGGCCGGGGTCGGGCTCGGTCAGGGGCAGCCCTAGCCCGGCCGCGCTTACCCGGCTCCGCGGGGCCCGAGCACCATCGCCGCCGCCGGCTCACACAAAGGCCCCGGCCCGCCGTACCCGGCCCGACGAGGAGGCGGCGCCGCCGGCCGCGGCCAGACTCTCCATCCGCCGCGCCGCTCGCCGTGCCGGCCCGGGCCGCCCCCGCCGCCCGGCCCGCAGCGCCCCCCGCCGTCCCGGAGGAGGCAGCGCCCCCCGCCGCACGGCCGCAGCGCCCCCAGCCGCCCGGGAGGAGGCAGCGCCCCCTCATGGCGGGGTCGATCGCCTGCCCCCGCGTCAAGCCCCCAGGCCTGGCCTTTTCCAAGAGCAGATCCATGGGGCTGGAGGATCACCCCCTCCTCGCCCTAGCGCCTGGGGAGTGAAAAGTCCGGTCAAAACGGACGCTGTCGTCGCCTCCATGTTCTCAAACTGGTAGTTCCAAAAGCTGCTCAGTGTCCCCTGTTCTAGTTTTACAAAACATTGGATGCTTCCTGAAGGCAGCTCCTGACTTCATCTCCACTCTTAACACAGTCCCTGGTAGATGCTTAATGAAGCCTGTGTGAATGAATGAACGAAGGAATGAACGAAGGAGCACTTGAGGGCTGGACAGCTGGTGGACCCTTCTGATGACCTACTGCTGCCCCTTCTTCCACTTAGCCAGATAAAGAAAGTCACAGGATCCACTGCACCCTGGAAGCCCAGGCCAATCCCTGAAGCCTGTCCTCCCACAGTCTTTCTAGAACTCCATCACTCTGCCTTCCCAACCTTCTCCTGAATCCTTTTCTCAAATGCTCCTAAGAGTAGTCATCAAATCAAAACTACCTAGCCTGTGTGCCCTCCCCCAACCCCCATCAGAGACATTAGAGGTCTTGGTCACTCCACTTTGCCTCCTCAACAGGAAAGAAACAGTGGGCTCCAGGAACCTTCAGTTTCATCCTCGTTCTGGTTTCCTCCCATTCACTGCCTAAAGATAGCCCTCAGCAAGGCACAAGCCCTCAGGACAGGCACATGGTAGGGTTCGGTAATTTCTTGATGAATAAATTAGAAGGAGAAAACACAGGATGTTGCCAACTGATCTAAGCCAGTTTGGTCATTAGGTAATGGCATGTTCTCTTCATGAATTTGGAAGATCATGTGTCTTCATTTCCACAACCTCATTAACTGATAGTTGATATTGAAAGCAGGCATTGTATCAAATGCTGCCAAAAATGCAGCATTTATTTTCTAGAAGGCACAAAAACAGCCATGCAACCTGTCCTTATAGTTTGGGCCTGAGGAATTCCATTTTGCCCTCTAGTGAAAGAGTCACTTAGAGGCTGATGCAATGTTTTAATGACAGACCCATCCCCCATGGCTAGGCAAGATGAAACATCACACAGTCAGAAGGTTCCAGACCTCCAGCGCAATTCTAGAGATGGTGCATGACTTGCCAGGGCCATGGTTCAGTCTTCCTAACCAACTGCCTAGACCATCTCTGGAGTGTTGACTCCAGTAAACTTCATAAGCTAGCAACCATCTGAAGGGTGTAGGTGAATGTTTATACTGTTTGTACTAAAGTATTTTTATTTGATTTATATATTTGTTGGTACCTGGGATTGGACCCAAGGGTACTTAACCACTGAGCCACATTCCCTAGCCTGTTTTATTTTTTTCTATTTTGAGACAGGGTCCCCCTAAGTTGCTTAGAGCCTCACTAAGTTGCTGGGGCTGGTTTTGAACTCGAGATTCTCCTACCTCAGTCTCCCAAGCCGCTGGGATTACAGGCTTATGTCACTGTGCCCAGTTGAAGTCTTTTTAAACTAAAGCACCACACAGTCGCAACACCATGCATACAGAAAGCTAAATGGAGAGGAAAGGACCAGAAATTTAGTCAAGGTTTTCTTGACCAGGTCTCCTCCAGTATCAACCTCTTTACAACAGCAAGAGGAGGGTCAAAATCCCTTCACACATTCTCTGGATTTAAAAACAGAAATCTGATTTAAAATTTGTCTTCCTTTTTCCTGCAATCCCCTGTACTGCAATTTTTGTCAGCCCCACCAGAGAGCAACCTTTCTGCATTTATGCTCATACTTGGCAAGCAATTATCTCACCTCAGCATATGTGCCTGACTCCAAGTCTACGCATAATCAACTGCTGAAGTTTCGATAACCCAAAGAAATTCTCCAGATTCCATGAAAGTGTACCCACTTTTCTAGCATATAGATAGCTATTTTTTTTTTTTTTTTTTTTGGTGCCGGGGATTGAACCCAGGGCCTTGTGTTTGAGAGGCAGGCACTCTACCAACTGAGCTATATCCTCAGCCCCTATAGATAGTTAATTTTGAAAAGTGAGAAATGCCTCACTGGAGAAAGGCTCTAGGCTTCATAACCAGAGGTATACTTTGACTTCTGACTATAAAGGGGAGCTCCCTGTCTTCTACCCCCATTAGGTAATGGATGTTCTCTTGATGCAACAACTATCAGTCCAAGGTGGCTCCAGTCATGTCCTTGGAAGATAGAACATTCACTAGTTTGAAGGAACTACAGGAAGTGGCCTCTAGCTCCAATGCTTTATCCTAATGTCATTTTGGGAGAGCTGAGTGTTGGCTTTGTATCAGCGCAATTGAGGGGTACAACAAAGGGACCTGAACCACATTAAGATGGGGAGCCTAAGGCTTTCCCAGAATTTCTATTGGGGTACAGAGGCCCCCTGGGATCAGTAGGCTGTGAGCATTGGCACATCTGATTAATGAAAGATACCCACAAGCTGCACATTTAAGTGCCTTTACACATTCTGTACTATTCGGCCAGTCCCGCAGGGGCTGGTAACAGGAAAATTATAGAGGAATCTGAAACAAATGTTTTCCCTTTATAATAACAAAGGCAGCCAGTTAATGCTAAAGATTTCTGCTCCTCTCTTTCTGGGCCTCTGTGTCACTTCCCTGTCCACCCTCCATCCTAGTCAAATCAAGTTCTGTTTGCTTTTCTTTTTTTCTTTTTCATACCAGGGATTGCACTCAGGAACGCTTAACCACTAAGCCACATCCCCAGCCCTTCTTTGTATTTTAGAGACAGGGTCTCACCGAGTTGCTTAGGGTCTCACTAAGTTGCTGAGGCTGGCTTTGAACTCAAGATCCTCCTGCCTCAGCCTCGGGAGCAGCTGGGATCACAGGTATGTGCCATCACACCTGGCTGTTTGCTTTCCCACAATGCTGTTAGTCTATAAAAATCCGTGTATGGATCACCATCCTATCCCCACGATCTATCACAAAAACTATGCTCCATGTTTATAGACAGTAAGATGGTACAGTGCTATAGATACTTCTTCTGCAGCAGGGTCCTTTGCACAGCCTGGATCCCACCTCCCTCTCTAATTAAACAGTGTCAATTCAGGGACCAAGGTCTCCCAGGTCCATCCTACAAATACACACATTTCAGAATATTTGTTTTTTCCGTATCTGAAGCTGGTCTGTGAAAGCCTCTGAGTGTTAAAACTATAATCTAAATCCATGTATTCATTCTTTTAATCATTAAATAAATCTAACACTAATTGTGCAAAGCACTATGTAAAGCAGCATTAGGGCAATTGATGTGTACAAAATAAAAAATACTTCCATTTGAATATATGTGTCATACATTTGCACATATGTATTTATAATGCAGCTGGAGAAAAAGGAAAGAATATATCACATCACTCATATGTAAAAATCCTTTACTTTGGGGGAGTAGAGAGAGACATTGTATTTTTAAGGTAGGATGCTACGGAAACAATACTCAGTCTACAGACTCTATAATCAATGCCCGTTGGGACTGGTGATAGTCACTATGCAGTTTCCACACCAGGCTGGAATAGAAGAGTTGGGTAGGATGTCAGAGCACAAGAAGGTTACAAGGATGGGAAAGAGAAAGGGAAACAGGAGAGCGTGCACCTGGGAGTGGGATAGGGGACAGTATCTTCATGATGCAGCCCAGGGGTCCAGAAGTGTCCTCTAGGAAAAAAAATAAACACACACACAAATCACATCTTATCTCTTATAAAACTCCCACTGACCACCTGCTGGGGAAGCAGGGGAACAGGGAAGGGCATTTGTAAAGGAGGAGAGAAGGGAATTCTTAAACCTCAGTTGTCACTACAGCCTTTGGACTGGAAGACTGGACCTCTTAGCAGCAGATGCCTGCCCCTTCCCTGCTGCCCATCCAAGGCACAGGGTGCTAGTGCTCCCCCTGCCTTACTCAGTCCTTCCTTTTCCAAGAAACCTCCCAGAGAAAAGACAGGCACACAGATCACTTCCTTCTTCAGCAGTTTCATGTGAATGAAATAAGATGATACAATGATCTGTGTTGATCCATCTCATCTAATCTCCATTAAATGCCAGCCTTCAGGGACCTTCTGTCCTATTCTGCCTGGCACCTAACAAGTTGAGAATGTTTCATCAGTGGTGAGATTATGAAGGCTGCAATTATAGGTCTGGTCCCTCTGAAAGAGCCTGGATTCACCAGCAAACATTAAAAGTAGATTTCCACAATGCACTTGTTTTTGCCATTTGTATAAAATACTATGGCAAAATTGCACTGTAATTATCTTTATGGCCAGTGCATAACGCTGAAGGAGAGTATGTCATCCAGATATAGCTGCCCATATAATTATCTGGCCGACGGCAGGACTGAAATAACCATCTAATGAGAGCAAAATGATACGGTAAGCACCATGTAATCAGCGAGTTACAGTTATTACAGCTCTTTGTGCCCTCTCACCTAATAGTAAATGGGGGGCCAGACCCAATCTCTGGTCTGGGGAGTCATACACAGGCAGTATCATCACAAGTCAGCCCCTTGAGACCAGCAAGGGGCAGAGAGAGAGGCAGGAGGTGCCCTGTGATTATCGGGGCTCACGCATCCTTCTCTTCTCCTCTTCTCACCCTCTTTTTTTGGAAGTTAGTGAAAAGAAATCCATTAGTTGTGCACTATTGTCGGGTGTGAGGAGATGGCGTTGAGGCATTAGGTTCTGAGTTTTAACTAGACTTTTCCCCTGGGGGCTCTCACACTCACAGACAAGTGAGGAATCTGTCAGCCCACACAGGCCTGAGGTCCATCCCAGATTGCTCTCAAAGGCAGACCAAAGCCAGCCAGGAGAAACACTAGGATATCCTCCCACCTACCAGGCCCAAAGAGCCATAATACAGCTAACACACAGCACTGGGCACTAGACACTATTCTGAACACTCTCTACTTCATCCCCAAAACCACAACCCTGGGAGGTACCACCGTTGTCCTCATTTTTAAGATGAGGAAACTGAGGCACAGAGGATTATGTAACTTGGTCAAGAAGCCTCAGTTAGAAAATGGCAGACCTAGGATTCAAACTCAGGCCATTCTCTAATCCTCTACACAGCACGGAGAAGGTAAGATGTGGTTTCCAGCTACTCCTACTAGACATCAGAGTCATTTGCATCTCTTCCCGAATCACCCTTATGTCTGACTAGCTCTGTGCCTGTTTCCTGAAGTTTTGAACTGAAAGATTCAGCCTGCCCAGGAGGCCAATGCTTCACCTGTGAATTGGACACCATACCTATAGTAATCAGATGAAGACCTCTCCATCGCAAGAGAACAGGGTCCAACAACAGAAACTGCCTGTTAGATAAAGACCAGGAGAAGCCTGTCTCTCCCCATCTACCACCATTCCTTCTGCTTGCTGGGGTCCATGACACAGAGGAAAGATGAAAAAGAGGGGTCAGTGTCTGTGAGTGTGCCTGTGCCATTAAATGTTTTTGCATTTGGCCAACAATATGCTGGGCACTGGCAGTGTATTTTAGGGCAAATTAATGAGCATTGATGTCTTTTGCATCCAAGGAAATGTACAATTGGCAACATCCCCCCACACACACACACACATTCACACCCAGTCCCCTCTCCTCTCTCCAGCCAACAGTCCTTACTTTATTCTGCACTGGGGGGATACTTGAGGGTGCCAAAGCTGGGGATGTTCTCTGAATTCACATCAGTAGGATTATCTGGATGAAGTAAACAGTGTAATTAGAAGAATTAGAAAGAATTTTTCTTTTTTCTTTCTTTTTTTCCCCAAGAATAGGGATCGAACCCAGGGTTTCACGCAAGATAGAAAGGATTTTTCTGAATGTGTCCTTCACCCTGAACCAACACCCTGGCTAGGAAGGATAGTTTTGGAAGACAGAGTTGGGAGAGTGGGGAGGAAACAGAGCCTCCCTGTCCCTCATTCCCAGCAGCAGCAGGACTATCTTAGAAAAGTGCCCCTCCTGCCCCCGCATACCAGGGAGTGCTCAACTATGGATCCAAACTGATTGGGAAGAAGGGGCCAAGGAATATTCACTGCAACTAAGAAAAGTCTTATCTTTCCCTTTGGTGACAAATGGGCACTTGACTTCTGTCATGTCCTCACCAGTTCCCCAAATCCTTCTATTGTACCTGCACACACACCTACCTGGCTGGCTGTTTCTCTTGCCCATAAGTCCGACAAAGAAATCATGCATGTCTCCTGCAGAAAAAAGCCAAAACTGTCAACAGAAGGAGCAATGCTTTCCCCATATGTGTGTCAAGACTTCTGAGGTTGGTTTTCTGGTCTGTTTCTTTATCTGACCCCTCACAGCTAGCAGGCCTACCCTTTATGACCACCTTTCCCTTCTCCACATTTCAAGGACTCTCTGCCCCAGTAGTTGCCTGATTTAGCATCTTCACAGCCCCCAAGAGATCCTTTTGGTTCCTAATGTCCAGCCAGTGCAGCAGGACACCACCCACCACACCCCAACCCCACCCGGACCCTGGCCTTCACACCTGCCTTCTCCTAGCTGCCAGTTGTCTCTCCCACTCATACAAGGCTGGCTCATCAGTTGCAGCTGGCATAGTGTCTGCACCAGCTGAGATGGGGCTCTAGGCCCATGCCATGGAGCTTTGAGTAAGTGATCAAGGAAGCAGAGCCTCCTTGTCTCTCCCTACCAGCAGTAGCAGGACTATTTTCGAGTCCCTATCACAGATAATTGGAGGGAGAAGAGGCTACTCACGTTT
>JAJEJO010048957.1:0-37715 GCA_020662805.1 Glaucomys volans | reverse complement strand
GCAAAGGAAACGATCAGCAATGTGAAGAGAGAGCCTTCAGAGTGGGAGAAAATCTTTGCCACACACACTTCAGATAGAGCACTAATCTCCAGAATCTACAAAGTGCTCAAAAATCTTTACACCAAGAATACTAATAACCCAATCAATAAATGGGCCAAGGAAATGAACAGACACTTTATAGAGGAAGATCTACAAGCAATCAACAGATTTATGAAAAAATGTTCAACATCCCTCGTTATAAGAGAAATGCAAATCAAAACCACCTTACCCCAATTAGAATGTCTTTTATTAAGAATACAGGCAACAGCAGGTGTTGGTGAGGATGTGGGGAAAAGGGTACACTCATACATTGCTGGTGGGATTGCAAGTTGGTGCAGCCACTCTGGAAAGCAGTGTGGAGATTCCTTAGAAAACTTGGACTGGATCCACCATTTGACCCAGCTATCCCACTCGTTGGCCTATACCCAAAGGATTACTACAGTGTGCAGCCACATCAATGTTCATAGCTGCTCAATTCACAATAGCTAGATTGTGGAACTAACCTAGATGTCCTTCAACAGATGAATGGATAAAGAAACTGGTATATATACACAATGGGATATTACTCAGCCATAAAGATGAATAAAATTTTGGCATTTGCAGGTAAATGGATGATGTTGGAGACTATTATGCTAAGTGAGATTAGCCAATCCCCAAAATCCAAAGGCCAGGAAGATCAGGGGGAGATGGAGCTGGGTGCTTCCCTTTCCCCAGAAGGTTTGGTTCATTATGTCTCAGGTGATTCAGCCTTTGGGAAATAGCTTCTTCTCAGTGCAGGGCTCAGGAAGGATGGAGTTCTCTGGGCATACTGGAAAATGTGTCTTTCTTCTCCCTGTGCTTTAAACTGTGTGTGTGTGTGTGTGTGTGTGTGTGTGTGTGTGTGAGAGAGAGAGAGAGAGAGAGAGAGAGAGAGAGAGAGAGAGAGAGAGAGAAAGGTCTTCATGTTGATATACTGGTGGTGTTTGTGGAGGTAAAACATGGTAAATATGTAGGAATGGTCAGAAAAATCTGGGCTGCAGGTCATGGTCAGTGTCAGGTAAGAGGCAATACTGCAGCAGTGGCAATCACCCTGCTGTCCCCTCTGCTGCTCATTGATGGGCAAGTACTGGGCCCACAGTGTGTCAGGGCTCTTGTGTTTGACATCTCCTGGACTTTCCGCTTCACTGGGAGGTGGTCCCTCTCCACAGATGGCTTTCCCCCTCTGTTCCACATCCTGCTGTTTCCCACTTCAGTCCTGCATTTATTCTTCTCTCTCTGAGCCCTGGCTCTGTGAGGCCCCCTGTATTGCAGGTTTCTCCTTTACTGTATTTGAATTTCTCATTCTTCTTCATTATTGTTTACTCTTTTTATAACAATTTTCCTCCTATTCCTCTCAAAAACCATTTTCTCTAAACTTCTGAAAGTGTTTTGATTATCTTTGACATAAGAATTTATAGTGGCATTTGTGCAGAAGGCCTGAAGTGCACTCTTGCAATTAGCTTAGTCTTGGCCCATGTTTTACATTGCTGGTGATTTTCCCCCCTCTACTCTAGAATGCCTGTTAGGTCATTAATCAGCTTTCCCAATAAAGGGAAGCCCACTGAATACTTTCTATACTCTTGGTATGTTCTTCCTCTGTCTGCTGATGCTGTGTTGTTTGGAGTACCATAATTGAAAAGTACTGGGCTGGGGACAAAGCTCAGTTGGTAGAGTACTTGCCTCACAAGCACAAGGCCCTGGGTTCAATCTCCAGCACTGCAAAAAAAAAAAAGTACTAGATGTACAGTCACATGTCACTTAAATACAGTGATACATTCTGGAGGAGCATTTTAGACTGACTCATAATTGAACAAACATCATTCTGTATTCTCATGCCCTGGGTGCCACAGCCTCTTGCATACCTGTTCTGTGTGGTGTCAGTGGTTCCTGAACTATAAACCTCCATGTTATGTTGCTTTACCAAATTCTGTAGTGGGCAATACATTAGTCTTACTATACTAACATCATTTCACATCCACAAGGAATCTCTTTACTACAGACACCCATGTATGTGTAACCTATGTGACCACAAATGTCCTTGAACAAAACATTGTTATTTGGCAGCTGACTGCATTCTAGAGAAGCCAGCACTTTGGGATCCAGAAAATATTAGCAATTATTACATACTTTTTATTCCTATTAGGCTTGTAAAGCATTCTCCTGACCAGTATAAAGTCTATTTTGGAGATTTATAAAATTTTGCAAGGCTATCTTATGGAAGAGATGACCTCTGGTGACAGTCATTCGTTCCTTAGACACACACATCTTTCCAGGTCCAGGTTGCTGTGCAGGCTGCTCTGCCACTGGGACCATATAACACAGCAGACCCAGTCGTACTTGAAGTATCAGTGGCAGATAGGGACGCTGTCTGGAGCCTTTGACAGGCTCCCACAGGTGAAGCACAGAGGAAGCCATTGGGATTTTGGATCAAGGTCCTGCCATCATCTTCAGACAACTACTCTCCCTTTGAGAAACAGCTCTTGGCCTACAGCTGGGCTTTAGTGGAAACTGAACACTTGACCATGGGCCATGAGGTTACTATGTGACTTGAGCTGCCCATCATGAACTGGGTGCTATCTGATTCACCAAGCCATAAAGTTGGATGTGTGCAACAGCACTCCATCATCAAGTGGAAGTGGCACATAGATGATCAAGCATGGGCAGGACCCAAAGGTACAAGTAGGTTGCATGAAGAAGTGACCCAATGCCCCTGGTTCCCACTCCAGTTGCAGGACCTTCTGTACCTCAGCATGAACCTATGGCCTTGGGTGTACCTTATGATCAACTAACAGAGGAAGAAAAGACTAGGGCCTGGTTCACAGATGCTACTGCACCATACACAGGTACCACCTGGAAGTGGATAGCTGCAGCACTGCTTCCCCTTTCTGAAACAACTGTGAAGGACAGTGGGGAAGGAAATTTTCACAATGGACAGAAATTTGGGCAGTGCATCTGGTTGTACATTTTGCCTCGAAGGTAAAATGGCTCGATGTGGGACTGTGCACTGACTCATGAGCTGTTCTGGCTAGGTGGTCAGGGAACAGGAAAGAACGTCTTTGGAAAATTGGTGACAAGGACATTTGAGGAAGATGTATGTGAATAGATCTCTCTGAATGGTCAAAGGATGTGAAGATATTTGTGTCTCTTGTAAATGCCCATCAGAAGATGACCTCAACAGAGGAGGATTTTAGTAATCAGGTAGATGGAATGACCAGATCTATGGATAGCAGTCAGCTTCTTTTCCTAGCCACCTGTGTCATTTCCAAATGGGCTCATGAAAAATGTGGTCATGGTGACAGAGCTGTTGATTATAAATGAGCTCAGCAGCATGGACTTCCAGTCACCAAGGCTGATTTGGCTACAGCCACTGTTGAGTGCCCCATTTGCCAGCAGCATAGACTGACACTAAGCCCCCAATATGGCATCATTCCCCAGGAAAATCAGCCAGCAACCTGGCAGCAGGTTGATTATATTGGACCACTTCCATCAAGGAAAGGGCAGCAGTTTGTCCTTACTGGACTAGACACTTATTCTGGATATGGATTTGCCTTCCCTGCACATAGTGCTTCAGCCAAGATGGCCATCTGTGGATTTACAGAATGGATGCCTTATCCATCATCATGGTATTCTGCACACCATTGCTTCAGACCAAGGAACTCACTTCACAGCCAAAGACAAGACAATGGGCTCGTGCTCATGGGATTCACTGGTCTTACCTTGTTCCCAAATACCCTGAAGAAGCTTGTTTGATAGTGATGGAACAGACTTTTGAAGATGCAGTTACAGTGCCAGTAAGGTGGCAATACCTTGCAGGACTGGGGCAAGGTTCTTCAAAAACTTAGAAGGCTGTCTATATGCTGAATCAGCCTCCATATATGGTACTGTCTCTCCTATTGATAGAACTCATGGGTCAGGAGACAAGGAATGGAATTTGGAATGGTTCCACTTACCTAGTTTCCTAATAACTCGCTAGGAAAGTTTTTGTTTCCTGTCCCTGAAACCTTATGCTCTGCAGGCCTAGACATCTTAGTTCAAGAATGAGGAATATTTCAGCCAGGAGATACAACCATGATATCATTAAGCTGGAAGTTAAGACTTCCCTCTGGCCACTTTGGGCTTCTCATTCATCTGAGTCTACAGGCTATGAAGGGAGTTATGGTGCTTGTGGGTGTGATTGACACAGATTACCAAGGAGAAATTGAACTGTTACTCCACAATGGAGGTACAGAAGCATACTTCTGTAATGCAGGAGATCCCTTGGGGAGTCTCTTGGTATTATCATGTCCTGTTATTTTTTGCAGTAGATCTGTCAAGTGGAGACAGTAGTGTGTTAATGTCACCCAGTATGATTGTGTTGTGGTCTATTTGATTCCTGTAACTGAGAAGGATTTGTTCGATGTACATGGATGGGTCATTGTTTGGGACATAAGTACTTATGATTGTTATGTCTTCCTGAATTATGGTTCCCTTAAGCAGTATGAAATGTCCTTCTTTATCCCTTCTCACTAAATTCAACTTGAAGTCCACTTTATCTGATATAAGGATGGAAACCCCTGCTTTTTTACTAAGTTAGTGTGCATGGTAGGTTTTTACCCATTCTTTCACCTTTAGTCTGTGGATGTCCTTTTCTATGAGATGTCTCTCTTGAAGGCAACATATTGTTGGGTCTTTCTTTTTAATCCAGTCTGCCAGTCTATGTCTTTTCATTGACGAGTTTATGCCATTAACATTCAGGGTTATTATTGAGATATGATTTCTAGTCCCAGTCATTCTTAGATTTGGTTTTTAACATGACTTGGTTTCTCCTTTAATTGGCTTTTGTTTTAGGATCACTCCTCCCTTTGATGACTTACATTGTTTTTGTTCATTTCCTCCTCATGGAATATCTTGCTGAGAATGTTCTGTAGAGCAGGCTTTCTATGTGTAAATTCCTTTAAATTTTGTCTGTCATGGAAGGATTTTATTTCATCTTCAAATCTGAAGGTTAGCTTTGCTGGATATAGGATTCTTGGTTGGCAATCATGATCTTTCAGAGTTTGAAATATATTGTTCCAGGCTCTTCTAGCCTTTAGGGTCTGGGCTGAGAAATCTGCTGATATCTGTATTGGTTTCCCCCTATACGTAATCTGTTTCTTTTCTCTCTCAGCCTTTAAAATCCTATCTTTATTTTGTACATTAGGCATTTTCATTATAATGTGTCTTGGTGTGAATCTGCTGTAATTTTTTGCATTTGGTGTTTTGTAAGCCTCCTGCAGTTGAGTTTCCATTTTGTTCTTCAGGTTTGGGAAATTTTCTGATATTATTTCATTGAATAGGTTGTTCATTCCTTTGGTTTGTATCTCTGTGCCTTCCTCAATCCTGATAATTCTTAAATTTGGTCTTTTCATGATATCCCATAGTTCCTGGTGGTTCTGTTCATGGTTTCTTACCATCTTCTCTGTTTGGGCAACTTTATTTTCAAGACTCAGTATTTTGTCTTCATTGTCTGAGGTCCTGAATTCTAAATGATCTAGTCTGTTGGTGATGCTTTCCATTGAGTGTTTAATTTGGTTTATTGTTTCCTTCATTTCAAGGATTTCCATTTGGTTCTTTTTCAGAATCTTTATCTCTTTGTTGAGGTGATCTTCTGTTTTCTGTAGTTGCCCTTTCAGCTGCTTATTGGAACGGTCAATCATTGCCTGCATTTGCTGTCTTAACTCATCATTTTTTTCTCTGATCATTTTAATCATGCATATTCTGAAGTCCTTTACTGGCATTTCTTCTACCATACTGTCATTGGATTCTATTAGTGTAAAATCTTGATTTGTTTGGAACACTTTCCTCCCTTGTTTTTTCATGTTGTTCATGTATCTTCCCCTCTAGCAATGCAGATTTAGGGTAGAATAGTTTCTGCCCTGTAGGCTTATAGTTACCCTGACAATGAGCTTCCAGGCTCCAGCAAGTGTCTCAGAATGGGATTTTTCCTACCTAATGACAATTTCCCCTTCGCAGATAATCCAAGGTGGCTGCACTGGCTTCCAAACATGTTGGCAAATGGGGAGATGCAGCGCAGGGCATGGGCACTGAGACTGTGTGGGGTGCAGTTGGTAAGGCTGGGCCCCTGGAGCTGGTATGCTGTGAGTCAAACCGGGGGTCCTGGAAGTGAGCTCCTGTCAGTCAGGCTGGCAGTACTGCAGCTCCTGGCTTTTTTTTCCCAAAATGGTGGCAGCCACCTGTAACCAAACCTGAGGGTACTTTAATGGTGTACTTCCAGGGAACAAGAGGCAGCTGGTGATCCAATGACAGTCTGCAGGCTCTGCAGGCCACTGGTGGATGATTGGTAGATTAACCTCAGTTGGTGTGCGATGGGTAGGTGAAAGGCAGGCGATGGGCAGGCCAGAGGCAGGCAAACAGGCAAATCACGGATGACAGGAGGCGGTTAGTGAGCAATCTGCACTCAAATGTACTCGCTATGCTGGTGGACTGCAGGTGATCGAGGTAGACAGATGTGGTAAACAGCAGGGGAACAATGAGGAGTGAAGACTGCTTCATGGAGAAAAAGATTTCCCTCTGTTTGAATCCTGAGTTATGGAGTGACAAGGAACACAGCCTCCCTCTAGTCTGTCATCTTGGATCTTCCTGTCCTGTTATTAAAGTCAATGGGAAACTACAACGATGCAATCCAGGTAAGACAACAAATATCTCAGACACTTCAGGAATGAAGGTGTGGGTCACACCTCTAGGCAAAGAGCCAAGACCTGCAGAGGTGCTTGCTGAACGTAGAAGGAATACAGAATGGGTAGTAGAAGATGGTAGTCATAAATACCAACTGCAGTCACATGACCAGTTACAGAAATGAGGATTGTAATTGCCATGCATATTTCTTCCCTGTTCCATTAAGAATATATTCATGCATACTTACACATGCATTATAAGGAGATATTTGTTACTCTTCTGTTATTCATTATATAATGTAGTATTGATTGCCTTAACATCAGTAATGTTTCTGTTCTTTTTCTTGCTCTGGGGAGAGAACTAGTATGTTTTCAGTTGTACAAAGGATAGTTATGTTAGATGGAGTTATGAACTGTTGATTGTTGATTTGGAGATGAAGTATGATGTAAAGAGTCATGTTTGCATATCAAGTTGACAAGGGGTGGATTTGTAAGGGTTAACTTTAATTGTCAACTTGATTGGATTATGAGATACCAATGATTAAGAGACTTCTGGGTGTGTCCACTTTGGACTATCCAGGTTCTGGTCATGCAAGCCAATCTAATAAATTCCCTTCTTATAATAATATTTTCTGTTGATTCTGTTCCTTCAGAAAACCCTGACTAAAACAGCCTGTGAATGTAAACAATGTGGAAAAACCTTTTTTCATTCCTATTACCTGCAAAAACATAAACAAACTCATACTGGAGAGAAGTCTTACAGCTGTAAACAATGTGGGAAAGTGTTTGGGACATTCAGTCAGCTTCATTCACATGAATGGACTCGTAGTGGAAAGATGCCTAATCAGTGTGAACAATGTGGGAAAGCCTTCAGTACTTGTACTTCCCTTCACATGCATGAATGTCCTCATACAGGAAAGAAACCCTATGAATGTAAGCAATATGGGAAAGCCTTCATTTTTTTTCTACTTCCATTCAGTAATATGAAACTAATTAATACTGGAGAGAAGTCCTGTGGATGTAAGCAATATGGGAAGGCCTTCACTTGTTCTTTTCACTTTCAAATTCATTAAAAATCCCTCATACTAAAGAGAAGTCCTATGAATGGAAGCATTGTGGGAAAACCTCCCGTTGTTCCTCTACCTTCAAAGACACAAACAAACTCATAGTGGAGAGAGGCCCTGTGAATGTAATCAAGGTGGGAAAGCCTTCGCTACTTTCTCTTGTTTTCAAATACATAAACAAACTTATACTAGAGAGAGGCCCTATGAATGTAGACAATGGGCAGAAGTCTTTCCTACATCTAGTCACCTTCACTCACATGAAAAAACTCTTTAAGGAAAGAGGCTCTATGAATGAAAATAATGTGGGAAAGCCTTCTCTAGGTCTGTTCACATTCACAGACTGTAAAGAGCTAACATTCTGCAGAGGAGCCCTATCAATGTGAACAGTGTGGAAAAGCCTTCACAAGCTCCTCTTACCTTCATATACATGAATGATTTCATACTGGAGAGAAGTTTTATAGATGTAAACAATGTTGGAAAGCCATCTCTACTGCTTACCTTCACATACATGAATGAACTCATTCTGGCAAGAAACCTTACAAATGTAAGCAGTGTAGAAAACCTTCACTACACCTAGCCACTTTCATTAACATGAAAGAACTCATACTTGAGAGAAGCCCGATGAAGGCAAACAATGTGGGAATGCATTCACTTGTTACAGATATCTTTTAAAACATCAAGCAACTCATACTGAGAGAATCCCTGGTTTTTCTTTCTTTTTTTTCTTGGAACCAGGGATTGAACTCAAGGACACTCAGCCGCTGAGCCACATTACCAGCCCTATTTTGTATTTTATTTAGAAACAGGCTCTCACTGAGTTACTTAGTGGGGTAAAGGAATCCTGAGCCACTGGAATTACAGGCATATGCCACCACAACTGACTGAGAATCCCTATTTTAAAAATTCCCTATTTGTGAAAAAAAAGTGAAATACCTTCCATTTGGAGGGTTCCATTTTAAACCTGAAAGTATTTGTATTGGAGAAAAGCCCACTGCCTGCAAAAAACTTGCCAAATACTCTAATATCTGAGTCACATTCAATGACACAAAAGTGCTATTTGAAAAGCTGTGGAGTATACATTCAACAACTTTATATGTATATATGTATTCACTTTATATATACATATATATACTTTATTTTACATACATATTCACTCAGTGTTCTGTGTTGCCTTCAAAGCATTTCACTTATCCTGGAATACAAGCCCACTCAAAGTGTAATGTTTCATTTTCCTTCCTCTGCATGAAAGTACCCATAATGGAAGGAAGACCTGTGCATTTGAGAAATGTGAGAAAGCTTTCAATTTTTCCTGGTCCCTTGAAAATCAAAAAAATTCTCTCAGGTCAAAACCTATGCAAGTAATAAATCTTGTAAAGGTATCTGACATTCCAGTTCTCTTCATATGCTAATCACTGCTGTGTGAAAACACATGAGAAATTCAACTAATGGGAGAAAAGGTTACCTTTGGCTCATGTGATCACAAATTTCTATCCAGAACTTGGTGGCTTTTGGTCTGAGATGATTTAAAACATCATGGTGAAGGAGCAGAGTTGCCTGTGTCATGGCAGAAGGGAAGAGGATAAAGAGGGTGAGGAATGCACCATTTAACCAACTTAAACTCACTGTTTTCATGTCACGTAAGTACAATGGCTAGTAAGATATTAGATGGGCTGGGCATGGTGGTGCACGCCTGTAATCCCAGCACTTGGGGGGTTCAGGTAGGAGGAACATGAGTTCAAAGCCAGACTCAGCAAGGTCAAGGCACTAAGCAACTCAGTGAGACTCTGTCTGTAAATAAAATACAAATAGGGCTGGGAATGTGGCTCAGTGGCTGAGTGCCCCTGCGTTCAATCCCCAGTTCCAAAAAAAAAAAAAAGATATTAGATGGATATGAATGTGATTTATGCATATGAATTATGTAGTTTGTAATCTTAAACGTGTTCGATAGGTAACAGAAGCTCACAGTATAATGCAGCTGTTTCTGAGTTAAAATGCTGAACTCTCAACTATCATGAGGTTCAAATTTATCCACTCATCTTTTGAAATTTTGTAAAAATTATATATTCATATATATTGTTACATGTGTCCTTTTCTACATTAGCAATTGTTATGAGGGACTGGGGTTTTGGTTCAGTTGTAGAGCTCTTGCCTAGCACATCTGAAATACTGTGTTCAATCCTCACTACCACAGAAAAGTAAATGTTTTGTGTCCATTTACTAAAAGTAATATATAAAAATTTTGTTATGAGGTAGTAATGCAGCCACATCAATATTTATAGCAGCTCAATTCACAATAGCTAAAATGTGGAACCAACATATTTGCCTTTCAATAGATGAATGGATAAAGTAACTGGTATATATACACAATGGAATAATACTCAGCCTTAAAGGAGAATAAGATTTTGGCTTTTGCAAGTAAATGGATGGAGTTGGAGAATATAATGATGAGTGAAATTAGCCAAACCCAAAAAACCAAGGCCGAATGTTTTCTCTGCTTAGCGGATGCTGATCCATAATAAGGGAGGGGGCACAAGAAGAATAGGGGAATTTAGGATGGGGCAGAGTGGTGGGAGGGAAATGGAGGGAAATGGGAGTGGGGAAAATGGTGGAATGACATGGACATCATTACCCTATGTACATGTATCATGGCATAAGTGGTATGACCACATCATGAACAATCAGAGAAATGAAAAGTTGTGCTTCATTCATGTACAATGAGTTGAAATGCATTCTGCTGTCATGTATAGCTAATTAGAACAAATTTAAAAATTTTAAAAATTGTTACTAAGTTTGCAAATTTATCCAATATGAATTTTTAAATTATTGTTACAAGGCAAGCACTTTTCATTTGGTACTTTGATAGGTTTTCGCTACAACTAATGTGTAGCGAGTTTTCTAATTGGTATATATACTTTCCTATAGAAATTGTACAAGAAAGATGTGTTTTTGCTGATGAAATAATTGTTAAAATCATGAAAATATGTCTTGTTGAGAAAAAGGAATTACCAATTCAAAATTTTTCATAACATGGATTCAGAAATAAAATAAAGCAGCATGGAAGCAGAAAGCAGAAGAGTAGGGTAAAGGAATCCTTATGGTGAGCATGTCCTGTAAGGAAAATTGAAATTGATGATAAAAAACACTGTTGTGTGGTAGAATACAAACTTAAATTAGAATGATGGACTGTTCTGAACCAGTGGAATGCATGCAGGGTAAACAGCTGGCATACAGAGCAAGTTGTAGGTCTAAGCATATCATGAACCTTCAACGGAAGTTTCAAAGCATTTGTGGAACAAGGACTATGTAAGAGGAATTTTAGGAGTATCCAAGGTGACCCTAAGTTGAGCAAAATCATTTCTAGATTTTCCTCTAAACATTGAGCATTGTTATTTCATACAAATCAGAACCTAATTCATTACAATGACAAAGTTCAAACCAACCCTAAGCCCAGGGTGAGGTCAGTTGTGTGCTAATACCTTCTGGGGGGGCTCTACAGCAATCTTGGCTCTACCCTCACAGCTCATGTGCATCCCTCTCAGGGATGACCCGGCCAAACACAGCCTGGCCTCCAGTGTTCCCCTGAAATGCTCTTGGTAGCCACCCTAACCCCACAGTCCTAACACTCTGCATCCCTTCAGGGCCAAGAGCACATGAGCAGTGGCAGGGTTTGAATCCAGCCGGAGCCACATCCAGGCCACTGGAACTAAGGCTGCAGCCCTGCAGCACAAAGTTGGAGCATTTACCATCAAATTAGGCGAAGCAACAGAAATGTCTCTAGAGCTAAAGTTTCTAATGACAGAGTGAATTTATTTAAAATATATAAAATTATTGGTGTGCATCCTCTTGTCAAAAGAACATCAAAATATGTGAAGCAAAAACTCAGAAATGAATGGAGAAGAGAGTCATTCAATAGAAACAATTGGAAGCCTCCCATTTCAGTTATGCTAATAGGTAGAACAACTAGACAGGAGATGAAAGAGGAAATAGAAGATGTGGATAACATAATAAACCAACTCAAACACATGTATGGGAAATGTCACCTAACATCATGGTACAGATTCTTTCTAAACACATGCAATAGTCCCAATGAGAGTCCACTTTCTAGATCATAAAACAAACATCAATAGAATTAAAGGAATAGAAAAGAATGGATGCCTTTCTAATCCTAATGAAATGAAATCAGAGATCAAAGAAAGCAAGGAGCTTGCAGAGTTCCCAAATATGTACATCTAAATGACACTAAGTAACGGGGTCAAAGAATAATTAAAATGTCAAAGTAATTTTAAAATGAATGGAAGTTTAGACAAGGCGTAACAATGAGTTTTGCTGAAATTATTGTTCTGAGAAGAACATGTAGCAGTGATTTTCTTCATTAGGATGGCAGAAAAATCTCATGTCAATTACTTTATGTTTATAGAAACATTTTTACATAAACCAACCATCAGGCTACCTGGGGCAAAGGACTTCACCTTAGGTCAAAATAAGCCCTTTGGGGCTGTGGCTGTGGCTCAGTGGAAGAGTGCTTGCCTAGCACTTGTGAGACACTGGGTTCAATCCTTAGCACCACATACAAATACGCAAATAAAAAAGGCATACTGTCCATCTACAAAACAAAACAAAACAAAACAGAACAAAACAAAACAAAAACCAAACGAACAAATAAAACTTAAAAAATAAATAGATCCTTTGGAAAAACCTAGGGGGAGAGATGAAGGAATGACCCACTCAAGGGTATACTTAGGGATGACCTTGAGACCCCACCCCATTGATCCTCAAACTGCACAGGTAAAGGCAGTTTAACTTTCTTGCAAATTAGAGAAGGCACACACCAGCACACAGATCCTAGAGGAAGGGACTGGGCTTATGGGAGATGGGTGGGTGCCACACCCACCACTATTCCCCTCAGTGCTTGACACGGTTCCACTGGGAATAATGAAGATTCTTGCATGGCCTAATCTTCTGGGAAATGTGGATGTGGCATGCTCTTTCTGGTTTTGTGTTTTTTCTTACTGTTAATGGTGTAATATTTGGATGCTTGCATTTAAAGATTTCAGTAGAAAATCAGACATTAAGTAATTTGGAACATAAAAATAACACCACTCAAGCCTTAATTGATTTCATATGTAATATTAACTTAAGCAACAGAAAGATATTGTGGGACAGATCAACAAGAGTTGTTATTCATCCTTAGAATTATGACCACCACTCTCAGTTAGCCTAATGCAGCCAGACTGCCTGGCTGCTTTAGCCCAAACCAGGATGTGCCCCCCTCTTAGTGAAACTGTTTTCATAATTCAAGGACCACAGTGGATTGTATATAAGATTGATGGGAAGATATAACTTTCCCGTAGAGAATAATCTTTAAAGTCCTTAGATATAGGTCTCCCTTTCCTTCAGACAGAAATTATAAAAGAAAATCAGAAGTGTTTTTCTTAGGGGTCATTTAACTAATTAACAAAAAGAAGTTCCACGTAATATACAATAGATGGATTAATAGATGCTATACTTCATATCTGCCTTTGACAGAAATGCCAAAAGTGCAGTTATTTCATAGCCATATGAAATAACTGCACTCATTTGTTAATCATGGCTCAACTTTAAACCATGATGTGCTAGCCTATATAATTTATGAGAATGACTTCAGCTCTTATTGTTCCTAGTAAGATGAAAACCAGAACCAATGACAGGTTTTGTGATGCTTTTCTCAGAGGAATAGGAGACCTTATCTTGTTTTGATTATACTTATACCCATCAGATTCCTTCAGAGCTTGCACCATCTTCCCCTCTATGTAACCTCAAGAGAATGTGTTCAAGCAGAATGTATACATCATGTGTGAAACAGTAAAGTTGGAACTTAGCCTCGGATCTTTGAGTCTGTGTTGCTTTATTCTCCTCCTAGTCGATGCCTTCCCCCTCACCAAGCTGCACCATGACCCCTGCTAGGGCTGGACCTTGGCAGGTGGGTGGTGCAAACAAAGCAAAGCATTCAAGGAAGCTGAGCAAGCAATAGCTGCCCCTGGACTGCTGGAGCAGACACTAGAGGACACGCAAGGTAAAGCATGCAAAGGTTACAGATAAGGGGAGAAAGCAGGTTTCAGCCAACAATAAGTGGCATAAAAACCCAGAGGGAGTTCATCTTATTCCCTAAGATACCACATCATAACAACCAAGTTGTCCTGTTTACAAGAAAAATAATTAGAAGAGGGTTGGCCAGAGAGAACATGTTAGTTGCAGGTATTCATTGATTTGCTCATTTGTCTATCTACTGGGGACTGAACCCAAGCACTCCATCACTGAGCTGCAGTCCCAGCTCTTTCATTTGAAAAACAATTCACAACAGGCTTTCTCTAATCTGCCAAGACTAGACTCAAATATGCAATCCTCCTGCCTTGGTTTCCCAATTTGCTGGTGGTACATGGGTGCACCACCATAGCTAGCTGGCTAAATTTTAATTGGCTGTTTCTATTGCTCCAGCACAGTTCACAAAAAAATACACGTAAGACTTTTACTTTCATAATATTGGACACTTTTGGAGGCTAAAATCTTGCAATTTTAAATTTGTTCTCTGCTATTTAAAGATATTGCTGTTAGGGCCTTTGGCAAAAGTAACCCCATTTTGACAATCAGCACCTGCCCAACAAGGCAAGACCTTCCTGGTAGGCCCACCCCAAAGAGTCCCTAACTACCAAAACCACAGAGAAGACATTAAATACCAACCACAAGGCCAGAGGGGTTATTTTTTAACTAATCCATTGTGCATGACTGCAGAATTAAGGAGTTTTCCCCTGCAGGCTGCTCTACCATGCAGAAGGGCCTCCTGGCAGACTTCCTCTCTCAATAAACCTTTGCTTGAACCCAGAGGTGTGTCTCCCGTGCATATTTGCACCAGCTACCCTAACAATCACACAGTATTTTGGGTTTGCTTGTTAAAAGTTTTGCCAGGCACCATGGCTCATGCCTGTAATCCCAGCAGCTCAGGAGGCTGAGGCAGGAGGCTTATAAGTTCATGGTCAGCCTCAGCAATTTAGCAAGGCCCTAAGAAACACAGTGAGACCCTGTCTCTAATTTAAAAAAACTTAAAATGCTGGGATGTGGCTCATTGTTTGAGCACCCCTATCGCTGTCTTTCTGCCCGCGGTAAGACGTGACACAAGGTTGTTGCTTTTAACACACTTTATTCTAGCGCCCAATGCATGTTACAGAGCTGCTGTTAATGGCGTCCCTCATGGCGTTCTCCCGGCATTCTCTCAGCGTTCTCCTTCGCTACCCCCCTCCCTAGTCCTTATATACGTGCTCCGCATCATCAGGTCGGGTGGATGCTCAAGCCAATCAAGTATCTACTTCCATGGTGAGAGCGACTTGTTTACTACAACACAAAACCTGCCAGCCTGCATTGCCAACCTGCCAGCCGCCATCTTAGCATAGAGCCGGGGGTACCCGGAATACCCCGACACACCCCTGGGTTCAATATCGGGTTCTCCTCTGTTAGCACAAAAAGACCCGCAGGAAGCAAACCTCACACATCATCTCATCCGTTGATTCAAGAGCAAAGTTTCCCACAGAAAGAGGGCATGCAGGGATGAAATGGCATTGGTGGGCACATTTTCCTATGGATAAGGAGGCACTGGACAAAGAAAGGGACTGGATCATATATGTTATTTTGAGGGGTGGTCTAGTGAGCATATCAGTTTTCTTGCACACAGGAATTTGAACTCTTGGTCAGGGTCTGCGGGCAGTGTCTGGAGAGGGTTTACTTTGGAGGAGATTGACGCCTCCCAGAAACTTTCTTTAAGGGTATCGAGACACTTCCTTCCCATCTGATCCAGAACCTGGAAAACATGCGTCTCGGGAGACGAAGACGGTCAGTGCCCGACTTCCTTTTCACTCCCTTTTCCTTTCCTTTTTAAAAATTTTTTAAATGTTGATAAACATTTATTTATTTGCTTATTTTTTACGTGGTGCTGAGAATCGAACCCAGTGCCTCACCCGTGCTCGGCAAGCGTTCTATCACCGAGCCACAACTCCAGCCCTCAGTCTCTTTTCCAGGCCACAGTATCTTGGGGATTTTCTTCTTTCTCCATATCTATGACCCCCCACAACTGTACCATGTATTTTTCCAACTGTGATTCCAAATCCACACCTGGCTGTGAAATGAAATTATTAACACCTTATGGTAAGACACCAATGCCTGGGGAAGGGATCAATTCCCCTCCCTGCCTCAGCCTTTCCCCAGGAAGCCTGACTGACCACAGGTCCCTACCTTTTGGATTGTAGATAACTTCTCCTAGGGTCTGACTACCCACCTTTGCAGGGCAAAGGCCCCTGGGGAGGCTCTGGGCACAGGGCTGGTGGTAGCATGAAGAGGTGGGATCTTTGAGAGGTGACTGGGTCATGAGGCTGCAGCCCTGAGTAGTGTCTTTATAAAAGAGAATCCAAGGGCTCCCTAAACCCCTCCTCCAGGGGAGGACACAATGAGAAGGTGGCCACATGTGACCCAGGAGTTGAGACCTCCCCACACACCAAATCCGCTGCCAACTTGACCGTTGATTTCTTACCTTCAGAACCATGAGAAACAAATTGCTGTTTGCAAGCCACCTAGAACTCTCTAGCCTGGGGGCCCTGGGGTCCACCCTAGCACCATGCAATGATGGCCTATTCATCCCAAGCCACCCAGCCCATGGGAGTGGCTACGGCAGCCCACGGGACTAAGGCACCGTGCTGGGGGAGAGCGGGCGGGTGAGGATGGAGAAGGACTGGGTCATCATGAGTGCTACGCTGAAGGCCTAGAAGAGAAGTCATGCGGTCACTGAGGGAGTCGACTGCAGTCTGGAGTCCACGGTCGCAGGCACAGTGGCCTTCCCTGGAGGTCCTCACGTCCAGGAGGGAGGAGCGTGGCCCCCTCTGGCACACTCCTGCTGCTGGCACGGGCTGTCAGAGGCCTGCCATGCTGCTCCAGAGGCTGTGGAGACAGCGCCTCTGCTGCTGGACAGCCAAGCCAAGCCCTCTGCCAGGGCTGGATGCCCACTGTCCCCACAGGCCACGGGCTGGGGCTGGCTGCCAGCCATGGCTCCGCTGGGGTAGTGGAGACTGTGAAGTAGGGCCTGAAAGGGAGTGAAGCCATGGGACATGTGACATGGGGACACTGGGACCCAGGAGCACACATGCACTCTGCCTGTCCCCCTGCAGGACCCCAAGAGTACAGCCCACAGCCCTGAGGACCCCTTCCTGCAGCTCTCACCCCCAGCGGGCTGTCCCTGGGGCCCAGCGCTCTGCAGCCGGTGCCTCGGTGCCTCGAGGAAGGCAGCAGGCCCTGGAGAGGGAGAAGGGAGGCAGCCCAGCTGAGCTCTGTGCTCTGCCCCAGTCCTCTCGCACCCCAGCTCCCAGGGCTCAGCTCGGCAGGCTCCACCGCTCCTGCCCAGGCTGCTGCTTCCCGCATGGGAAGGGCCCTTCCTGCAGGCTCAGGGCTCACACGGCAGGTGCAGGCTGTTCATGCCACCGCTGCCACCCAGGGAACTCAAGTTCCACCGGGGCTGCTTCTCGGTTCAGAGCTTCCAGGTGGAATTTATTTATTTATTTATTTATTTATTTATTTATTTATCTATCTATCTATCTATCTATCTATCTGTCTGTATATCTATTATTTATTTGATTTTCACTACTTATTTGAGACAAATATTCTGCATTCACAATTATCTTCAGTCAAAAATTCTCTGAGATGATGTCATCACTGGGCCCATTGCAGAACGGAGTCATCTGACTCTCCCGTCCTGGGAATGGCCCCACAGACACCATAGATTCTCAACTGGCCATTAAGCCTGCTGGTGATCATGTCCACCTCGGCCTCATTCATCTGGATGGACGCACAGTCCTTGGCACCCATCGTGTGGTCGCTGGTGGTGCGTCTCTGGCACACACAGGCCCACGAACTCGATGGCCTCCTTCTGCATGTGGAGGCATGCCTGCAGCCTCCACCCTGAGCATCAGCACAGACAGGAACAGCCAGGGGGAATTCTGCAGACGGGAGCGTGAGGCTTTGGGGAGACATGGGATATATCTGGGAGGCGAGATTCTACTGGGTACCTTTGTTTGGTCCCTGTGGTGATGTTGTCAGTCCGTCTGACCTAGCATCCTGTGACCTCTGGATAAATGTGTGCTGGGCTCAGGGGACCTCTGGCCTTGCCTGCTGAAGGCTGGACTTGGACACACTGGAATCCTGCAGGAGATGTCTCCCATCTTGAAGAATACAGCCTCTGAGTCTGGGATCTCTCCACCTGTCATCTGCCCAGCCAGAGCCCCACTCTGTTCTTCTAGGACTATGATGTGTGATCTCCCTCATGGGAGCTCATGTCTTTGGGAAACTTGGCTTTGAGTTCACAGAGGATGGTTGCTCATATTTGGCTCAGAATAAAACATTTTCTTATGTCCTCAAAGCAGAGCTATTGCTTTCTGTGGACTTGTAGAACCCAGCAACACCCCAGAACACCAAGGGGGTAGGGGGACAGAGAGCCCAGCTAATCACAGGGTTGTGCCAATGTTTAGGTGTTAGACCTTTGCTCAGTCTCACTGTATTACCAGGGCAAGAGCACAGAACAACCATGTGACCACTCACATCCATGGAGGCTCCCCCAGACACTAACTCCAACACCATCATTGATTTATACATATTTGTCAGTCATTTATTTTGTTCTTTTTCTTTCTCTTCTTTGTGCATGTGTGTGCACCTGTGTGGAGCTGGGGAACCTCAGGAGCTTGGGCATGCTAAGAGAGCATTCTACCTCCTGGGACAAGCCCAGCTTCTGTCACTATCTTAAAGTACTCTTAACTACCAGGTACAAGCCAGGTGAGGTGGCACACACCTGTAATCCCAGGGGCTCAGGAGGCTGAGGCAGGAAAATCATGAGTTTAAAGCCAGCCTCACCACCTTAGCCAAACCCTGTCTCTAAGTAGAATACCAAAGGGCTGGGGATGTGGTTCAGTAGTTGAGCGACCCTGGGTTCAATGCCCAGGGCAAAACAATTCCAGGCATGGTGGTGTGTACCAATAATCCCAGTTACTGGGTGACAGGCAGGAGGATCATGAATTCAACACCAGCTTCAGCAACATACTGAAATCTCATCTCCAAATAAAATAAAATACTCTTTAAATAATATAATCATGTGACCACTGTAATCCTAACATGATGATAAACAGGCATCTCTATCACCTGTCATGAACTGGACTCAGGTGTCCAATCTTATCCCCAATACCTCTTTGAAATGGGGTCATTGCAGATTCAAGTATCTAAGTTGAAGTCATGTTGAATAATTTGGATCCTTCATCCCATGATTGATGTCTCTACAACAGCAGGAGACAGGATGTAGAGAGACACACAGCTCAGTTGGTTCAGCTTCTATAGAAATAGCAGGGCCTGGGGGCTTGTAGGTGGGAGCTCTCCTCAGTCTGAAGCTAAGAAGTTCAAGACCAGCTGCCACAGACACACGGTGTGTCATGGGCTGCTTCCTGTCTCGCAGGTGGCCACCTCCTCTCTGTGCTCACATGGTTAATGTGTCTGATTCCCAGGGATCAGACAGGTGCTCAGAAGCAGCTGGGCAAGGCAAACTCTACTTCTGCGTAGGGCGTGCTACTGAGCACAGGCTGGCAAGCAAGTGCTCCTGGGTGGGCAGGAAGACCAAGGGGCAGGAAGACCAAGGGGCAGGAAGCAGCACTGCCCCTTGCCCTGGCAGGAGGAGCTTGGCTCACCATCCACAGGACTGGCTCATTGGTTATTTATGAAATGCACCTTTGCTTCTCCCACCACTCTCTGCTCTCATGGCAGGAAGGTCTTCTTGAGGTGAATGTGACTTGGCACAAAGGCAGTTCTTACTTCTTTACCTAAGTTACTATTTCTAAATGGGAAGATTTCTCTCTCTGCTTTCTGTTGTTTTTCTCCAGTTAATCTACATGTCATGCATTTGCTGGGTGGGCGAACCACACAGAATTATGTGAGAAAAGGCTAAATACTCTAAAAGGAGCAAAAAGAGAAAATGGATACCTCCAGATATTGCAGTATTTGCAGAATCAGAGTCAGCAGGCAGATGGGACAGTGACTGGTCCCATGTGACCAAGTGCTGTGCATCTACCCTGGGCCATGAACCATCTCAAATCTGTTTGTGTCTGGCTCTCTACCTGGACACCAGTGTCCTTAGGTGCAAGCCTGCAAACCTGTGCTGGGCCAATTGAGGTGATGTGGCTCCCCAACCTGTGGTGGCAGATTTATTTACTTATTTATGACTACTGAACTTCAGGGATCATAGTCCTCCAAGGGACAGACGCTTTATTGTCTAATCAAATGACAAGTCAGGGCCTGGGCATGCAGTCCAGTTACTCAGGAGGACTGCTTTAGCCCATGAGTTCAAAGCCAATCATGGAAGGACCGTGCCATCCTGGGCAACTTAACAAGACCCTGTCTTAGAAAAAGTAACATGAAATAAAATGACCTGGGGGGTAACTCAGTGGGAGAGCACTTGCCTAGCATGAGCAAGCCCTGTTCAATTTCTACCAGCTCAGACACATAATTGTCCCCAGATGCTCTGGAGCCTGAGGCAGTCATGGTACAAAGAACTGTGAAGGTGGAGCTGTGTGTTGATGAAGTCACTCTACCCGCTTGGGTTTATTTCTGTAGGACTTCCTGGCTCAGAAGTAGAACACTGCATTGGCACTGATTTGTTGGGGAAATGTAAAATGAAATTAAAAATAAATATGGATACCTTTAGAAACAAATGAGTTGTCTCCAAAAAAGGCCCAGGAGATCCTTAGAGAAGGGAGCACATGGCTCAGCCCCAGAGGGGTCCTGGAACACAGTCAGAGGCAGACTGAGGTTTACTTAAGAACTAGAGACTTGTTCAAGGGAGAACATGGCTATCTCCCAGGTGAGAGGTGTGATTTGGGGGTTCCTGTCTCTTCTTTGAAAGAATGCATGGTGAGAGGTGGTGGAGAAATGATACCATTCTGGTGATCTCAGGACAGTGTCAGGTGATCTGGCCAATCTCGGAATCCCCAGGCTTACATTGTCTTTATTATCTCATCAAAGTTCCCTAAGTTATAGGTTCCTCAAGATATTGCATCCATCTTTTCATAATCTACTTGTTGGGGTCATTCAACAGTGCACAGGAAGATTTCCAGATTACCCAGAAATAGACGAGCAACAGGCCTGGAGAAGACGGGCTTAGTGAGGGAAGGGTCAGGACAGGAAGGCAGAACCTGTGCATTGAATCATTTCCTTGTCCTTCCTTTGTGTCTCCTTACTGCCATTTCTTATTTCTCCTGTCGCACCTCAGGTCAGCCTGGGTGACATAGCAAGACCCTGTCTCAAAATAAACTCAATAATTATACGAAGGTTTGGGGATGCTGATCACCAGCAGAGCACTCTTCTAGTACCCACAGGCCCTGGTCAAATAGCTAGCAGGGCAAAACAAAAAGGAACACCACCGAGGGAATCTCCAGGGGCGCCACAGAGCACCCGATGTGTTAAAGGTGAAGAAAGCAAGCCAAGCGCACATGCACACCTGAGGTCCAGTGCCAGTGAGGTCCGTAACCTCGGCACGTCAGGAAGACACCACAAGGGAAATGCCCAAGAGCTAGAACTTGGCTCCTCTCGTCCACAGCTCGGCTCAGTGCTGGGGACAGAACCATCCTCAGAAAAGCACGCCCCAAAATACCCCAAAGGAGATGAAGAATTCATCTAGATAGGCACACACCACATTCTGGAGGGAACCCATGACGGAATCACACCCATGCACGTGCAGTGGAGGGGGTGTGGGCGCAGCAGCGACCAGCACACAGGCACTGAGGCTTGGCAGCTGGTTTGCTTTCTCAATCCCATCTCAGCACACAGAAGGTGGAATAAATAAAGAGGAAGAGGGGCCCCCTGGTGGTGCGCACCTGTAATTCCAGCAACTGAAGAGGCCAGGCATGAGGATCTAAAGGTCCAGCCCAGACTCTGCAATGTAGGGACTCCCTGTCTCAAAGAAAAACAAAAGGGCTGAGGATGCTGCTCAGAGGTACAGCGCTTCTGGGATCAAGGTCCAGCACCAAAAGAGGAGGAGGAGGAGGAAGGGGTACAGATGAGGGGGTTGCAGGGGTAGAGAGGAGGGCAAGGGGAAGACAGAGAGTGCAGAGGGATGCTGGGGAGGGAGAGAGGATCGGGGAGGGGTTGGGGATCAGGAACCGGGGAAGGAGAGGTAACAGAGAGGAGAGACAAGGAGGAGGAAGAAGAGAGGGCTGGGAAAGGCCCTGGTCCTTCCTTTGCTTCTTGGAGGCGAAGCCCTTTCTCATTGTGCAGAAGCCAACTCTCCACCGGGGCTGCAGTGGGGGTGCAGAGCGAGCAGATCTCGCACTAGGAGCACTGTGGACTGGGGCTAGGTCACCTGTTAAGGAGGCCCGGGCGTGCAGGCCAGACACCCCAAAGAGGAAAAAGGTGGAAAGGAATCGGAGAGATGGCTTTGCAGCTGGCCTCTCCCAAGGTCAGGGCGGTGGCTCGGGCTTCTCCACCCTCTGGTGGTGACAGCCAAGTACGGCAGATGGGAAAGTCCACCTGCTAAGCTGCGCGGTTCAAGAAGCTGGACCTGATTTCTCTGGTAGGAAAACCGTGGCTTTGACATTTATATTGTTGCAAAGTCCGCGCTTGTGAGTCTCGGGTGACCCTTTCACCAAATGTGCGGGTTCCAGCTTGTCACTGGGATGGACAGGTCTCCGCAACCCCGGCAAAGGGTGCCTGCCTCTGCAACCTGGAGCCTGGGCCGCAGGTGCCCCCGACCCCGCTCCTCTCACTGGGTCTCCACCCTGCATGCCAGGACCTCTGAACCGCGACCCCAGCCTGCAGCCTGCATTTCTTCAGTCTACCCTCAGCCCCGACCACTGGGAGCTCATGGTTCAGTTTTGGCGCCAGGCAGAGGCCCCGGCCTTCCCATGCATGCACAGGCTCTGGAGGCACCTTCTGCCTTATTGCCCTCCCTGCCGGCCAGCCTTCAGTTCTTTTCTCCCAAGAATGACTGGAGCAATTCCTAGAGGAGTAGGGCAGCGGGCCTGGGCGCATTCTCGCAGGTCAGGCCCAAGGAACAGCTGGGCTGGCACACAGGGTAGGACGGAGGGGACAGGGGAGGAGGCAGCCGCAGTCCCCAGCAGTAGGGTGACCAGAGGTGGGGCCTGGGAGTTGGGCAAGTCCATGCACTTGCTTCTCCTGCAAGTGTGCCCGGCCCTGACACCAGGCCAGGTTGACACTGTCATTGTGAGACAATGAGGTAGGTTCTCACATCTGTGAAATATCTGTAAGCACAGACGGACAGGACACAGACCTCCACGGATTCAGAGAAGCCTTTATTCTTTCACAGATTCCACGCCATCCAGGTCCACTTTCAGGATGGGAAAATGGCCCAGGTTACAGAGGGGATTTTGGTTTTATAGGGTACAATGATGTCATCATTGGGAGCTGTGTACATGCATTTTTGACAAGTCAGGGGCTCATTGAACAGGACAAAACTATAATTTAGGAAGGTGGTTGTAAAAGGATTGAAACTCAGTGTTGTCTGGGAGATAAGACTCCAGATTTCAGGGATGTACTCAAATCTTGCCCACTGGTATCTGCTATGGGGCGGGGGGGCTTGTTGCAGGAATATTATTTTCCATAACCCTTCATTACAATACTCAATTCTTAGAAAAAAAATCTGGAAATGATGTTGTTCAACTTAGAGTCAACTTGGATACAAAATTCCTGTTAGGCAATTCATGTTGCATAACTGCTTTGAAGCTTCCTCTGAGGTTTCATGACTGGTTTCCACCTACCACTTGCTCCTTATGCCAGCAGTTCTGGTCAGTAAGCCCTCTGCCTGACCAGGAAAAATCCATGGTTTAAATGTTTATTCCATCACACACCATTGTTAACAATCATCAGCTGCAATTTTCCTTATGAAAACGTGCTCCCCTTATGGACTCTTCACACCTCTCTCCTACTCACTGCTTCACTGCTATCGTATTTCATTTTTATACCCACACAATAAAATGTTCTGAATTGGTTATTCTTTTTTTTCTAGTCATATTTTCATGCTTTAACAAGTTTCATCATCAGAAAACCATCGTTATTGTAAAATTTGTGCACAAAACTATACATACCAATTACAAAGCTCAACACTCCCATTTGTAGTGAAAACCCAGGAACTTACCAAATTTAAAGGCCTTAAAACAATGTGCCAGGGTCCAACCCTAGCAGGGGTTGCAGGGTCCTCTGGTGAGAGGGATGGCGTCAGCGAGGTGGAGAACAAAACAACACAGACTCAGAGATCTGATGCCAAGTTCTAACTTTATTTTTTCCACGCACATTTTATATGTTAACTTCTAGCTTGTGTACAATGTCTTGAGGTTACACAAAAGGAAACTGATGTAAGCTATAAGGCAATAGGCAGGATGTATTAGTATATTAAATGTTACCAGCTCTCATAATATTTTTAAGTATTCTTCTATATAATCTTTAACTTATTCTACTTTCTATATTACTGGAAACATCACGTGCAGAAGCCATTTCTATGAACAATATATAAGCTTATACTATGTGGTTAATAATTAGGTTAATAATAAATAGGTGTCAGACAGTTTAACTACACAAGCACATGTGACATCACAAAAAGCCCTTGGACAATTGGAACAGCAGGAACAATAGGGAGTTTCTTTCTGAGCTTTCCCTGGATCATAGATTAACTGAGCTGCTTCAGGCCAATTAGGAGCAGTAACTGTTTCCCTAGGGGTAAGCAGTAGCTCTTGCTAGATTTTTTATAAGATTCCTTATTACTTAAAGTCTTATTACATATGAAACTAGTTAAGGGAAAACAGTCTTGTTTTTATCTTCTAATTCATATAATGTTTAATTTTCCATGGGAATTTGTAAATGTAGTCACCCAAATATTATACCATTAACAGTAAGAAATAACACAAAAACAGGAAGGAGCGTGTCATGTCCACATTTCCCAGAAGACTAGACCATGCAAGAATCTTCATTATCCCCAGTGGAACCGTGTTAAGCACTGAGGGCAATAGTGGTGGGTGTGGCAACAATATTGTAAAAATACATATTAAATAAATTCTAGAACCACATGCTCCCTCATAGCAAATTTCTTATATATTCCTTTTAATTGTACATGGACTCGATACCTTTATTTTATTATTTATTTATTTATTTATTTATTTATTTATTTATTTATTTTGGAATCGGGGATTGAACTCAGGGACACTCGGCCACTGAGCCACATCCCCAGCCCTATTTTGTATTTTATTTAGAGACAGGGTCTCACTGAATTGCTTAGGGCCTCACTAAGTTGCTGAGGTTGGCTTTGAACTTGGATCCTCCTGACTCAGCCTCCCAAGTTGCTTGGATTACAGGTGTGTGCCACCACGCCCAGCTAATACCTTTATTTTCATGTGGTGCTGAGGACCGAACACAGTGCCTCACATGTGCTAGACAAGCACTCTACCACTGAGGCACAACTCAGCCCCTCACAACAATTTTGTGTGGAAGAGGATACATGTAACAATACATATGAACATGTTTTCAGAAAATTTTAAAAGACGAGTGAATAAATTCATACCTCATGATACTTAATAATACAGCATTTTAACTCAGAAAAAAAAACTGCATCATATTGTGTTTCTGTTACTTATTACAACAACTCTAAGACCAGAAAATACATCATTTATATGCATAAATCACATTTATATCAACTCTATTGCTTGTTAACCATTGTACATAGACCATAAGAAAACAGCTTGAGTTGCAGGTCGACTTCTCCCCTCTTTACCCTCTTCCCTGCTGCCATGACACAGGTAGCTCTGCTCTTCCACCACCATGTGTTAAGGCATCTCAGACCACGCCAGCACAGCTACCCAACTAGGGACAGAAACCTGTGGTCACGTGAGCCAAGGGTGATCTTTCCAATAGCACTGGAAGAAAGCTTAGTAACATAGGCAGAGAACTGGATGGTTACATGCCTTTACAGATTTATTACTTGCATAGGTTTTTCCTGAGTGAATTCTCTGTCTTTCAAAGGAACTAGGAAAATGAGAAGCTTTCCCACATTTCTCAAATTCACAGGCCTTCTCTCCACTCTGAGCACTCTCATGCAGAGGAAGGAGAAGGAAATGCCACATGCTCAGGGGGTTTGTTTGCCTGGGTGAGGGAAATGCTTTGAAGGCAACACAGAACACTGAGTGAATACACACACACACACACACACACACACACACACACACACCTGTATATAAAGCACTCAACAACTTTTCCATAAAATTCGTGTCATGGAAGGTGACTGAGAATATGAGAAGATTTGTCACTTTTTTTGCATTCAATGGGCTTTTCTCCAACATGAATTCTTTCATGTGAAAATGACTAGATGTACTGAAGGCTTTCCCACACTGCAAACATTTGTATGGCTTCTCTACAATGTGAGTTTGCTCAGGTGTGTGAAGGTAAGCAGAAGTAGAAGGCTTATTCACATCATTTACACCTATAAAACTTCTCTCCAGTATGAAACCACTCGTGTATGTGAGGGTAAGAGGAACTAGTGAAGGCTTTCACACATTGATCACAATTGTAGGGCTCCTCTCCAGTGTGAGAACTTCTGTGTCTGTGAAGGTGAGTAGATTTAGAGAAGACTTTCCCACATTGTTTAGGACTTCTTTTCTTTAAGAGCCCTTTATGTTAATTAAGCTGACTGGATGTAGCAAAGTCTTTTCCACATTGTTCACATTAATAGGACTTCTCCTCGTTATGAATTTGTTTATATATTTGAAGATAAGAGGAACTAGTGAAGGCTTTCCCACATTGTTTACATTCATATCACTTCCCCCCAGAATGAGTTCCTTTATGTAACCGAAGGGAAGAGGCATAAGTAAAGGCTTTTCCACATTGTTTACATTCATAGGGTTTCTCTCCAGTATGAAACCGTTCATGTATGTGAAGGGAAGAAGAATGAGTGAAGGCTTTCCCACATTGTTTACATTCATATGGCTTCTCCCCACTATGAGATCGTTTATGTTGCCGAAGGGAAGAAGCATAAGGAAAGGCTTTTCCAAATTGTTTACATTCATAGGGCTTCTCTCCTGTATGAGTTCGCTCATGTATTCGAAGGTAAGATGAAGTAGTGAAGGATTTCCCACATTGTTTACATTCATAGGGCTTCTTTTCAGTATGAATCCATTTATGTCCTTGAAGGTGAGATAAAGTAATGAAGGATTTTCCACATTGTTTACATTCATAGGGCCTCTCTCCAGTATGATATCGTTCATGTTTGTGAAGGGAAGAGGAATGAGTGAAGGCTTTCCCACATTGTTTACATTTGTATGGCTTCTCCCCAGTATGAGATCGTTTATGTTGCCGAAGGGAAGAGGCATAAGGAAAGGCTTTTCCACAATGTTTACACTCATAGGGCCTCTCTCCAGTATGAGTTCGCTCATGTATTTGAAGGCAAGATGAAGTAGTGAAGGCTTTTCCACATTGTTTACATTCGTAGGGCTTCTCTCCAGTATGAGTTCGCTCATGTATTTGAAGGTAAGAGGAAGTAGTGAAGGTTTTCCCACATTGCTTACATGCATAGGGCCTCTCTCCAGTATGAGTCGATTCATGTCTATGAAGACGTCTGGATGTAGCAAATACTTTCCCACATTCTTTACATCTGTAAGCTCTGTCACCAGTATGAGATCGTCGATATTTTTGAAAACATGAGGAACAACCAAATCCTTTTCCACATGTCAGGCATTCATAAGATTCATTTACACTGTGCACTGACACTTGTCTTTGAACAGCTGCATGAGAAAATGTAGATGTTCTGCTCTGTTTAAGTTCACACAGCTTCCCTCCAAACTCCCTGATCTCATATGATGATTTTACAGAGTGAGATATGATGTGCCTGTGATGGAAAAAGATAGGGGAAGACATCCACACATACTGCTTTCAAAGGGACTTGCTCTAGTGGGAAAGTCCTGGTGAAGACTAAGATTTATAATCTCACTAAATGCTTTCCCACTTGAGCACCTTTTGAAATTTCTCTAGAACCTACCATAAGACTTCTGTCAAAAAAATTACAAGGCAATATATGGTTGGCTTAAGAGCACATTTACGTTCATTAGCAGATACTGAACTTACATGATTACCAATGGCAGGGAAAGTGCTGCTTTTCTGTCATGTACAAACTACAAGCATAACTACAACTAAAACACAGGTATCAATAAATGCAGTTTCTTAGTGCTGACAGCAAAGCAATTATTTTGAAAACATTAAACATGTATCTTACAATAAAGTTCATATTTCTGGAAAAATAGCTATAATTTATATCATGCTTATTTTCCTTATTTATTTGTAAAATTGTAGGACATATTAAATATCCTTAAGACACTCTTCTGGTGAATATAAATTACCTTTGATCTCTCTGGGGATTGGTGTTCTGATCCTCCCATTTGTTTCCTAAAATGTAGACCCAAACAATCATTATGAATCAGTATAATTTCAGAAAAAAAATATGGGATTTATAATGTGGACAACTATAATGCAACAATTAAAGAGAAGAAAAAAGTAAAAAAGATCATGGGATTCAAAATGCAGAGTGCAATGACATTATGTCAAATTTATTCCCCAAAATACTCCCTTTGCACACTCCAATTCATGAAAAAAAAAAAAATCCAACTTTCCAGGCACAGTGGTCCCTGCCAGTAATCCTAACAGCTTGGTAGCCTGAGAAAGGAGGATCTAGAGTTCAAAGTCAGCCTCAGCAACTTAGGGAGGGACTGTGTATAAACAAAATATAAAAAAGGGCTACAGATGTGGGTCAGTTGTTTAATACCCCTAGGTTCAATCCTTGCTTTAGAAAAAAAAACATATCTCCCAATTATTAAGCATGTGATTATGTAATGAGACATCCTTACCTATAGAAGCCAGGTTTCTGAGGACTTCCTGCATCACATCCCTGTGGAGTTTTTTCTGGGAAGGATATAGCAAAGCCCACTCTTCCTGGGTGAAGTTCACAGCCACATCCTCAAAAGCCACTGAGTTCTAAAATATTACACAAAAGGGTACTGCAGGCCAGCAGAGACAGACAACATGAAGGCTCTGAGCTCTATGTGAGATGTTCTCACACTTGTGATCTCCAAATATTTGTTCCATGATTTTTCATACAAAGTTGTACTCTCTGTCTGCACTCCCTTCCTTAAACAGAGGCATTCCAATATGAGAACTGAACTATCCAGGAAAGCATCATCAGAGCAAAAACACCCTTCTCATTGTTGAGTACAAGGTATGCTCTTGGGTCATCCCTAATGTGTTTGTAGGGTGCATGTCTAATATATGTAAAAATGAAAGCCTACTACTCCTGTGGAGAGAGAGTGAATCTTAGTCCTCCTGACAGTAACCACCCTTAGAAACACCTGTAACCAAGTAGGACCTTGCTGGAAGGGGGAGCTAAGGATTTGAGAGGGATCCCACCAAACTAAGCAGGAACACTGAGTTAGAGTGATCAGAGTGTAGGTAAACAATGTCCTGTTTACTGAGTATCTGCCTTCGTTTAGAAATCTCATTAATTTTTTCCACTCTTACCTCAGAACCTAAAGGATCACCCATCTGAAAAGAAATAAACCAAAAAACCATCCCTCTACTCAAGGAGACTGGGAGCTTCGCTGATAGACAACATTTCATCCAATTCACAATGTGTTCACTGAGGATTGAGAAATATTAGAAGGCTGTAACTTCTTACTCCAGACCAAATCTAAACAACCAACAAACAAGAACAATGATCAATAAACAGCAAATTGCTAATTTCTTCTGATAATGTCAATGAAGAGTGGGGTTAGGGGAAACGTGTGTGTCTTAGCAATAACTTAATGTCACAAAAGGTCACCTCTTTCACAAACATAGTCTTGCAAAATTTTATGAATCTCCAAAATAGACATTACAGTGATCAAGAAAGTACTTATCGCTGGGCGTGGTGGTGCATGCCTGTAATCCCAGTGACTCGGGAGGCTGAGGCAGGAGGATCTCGAGTTCAAAAGCCAGCCTCAGCAACTTAGCGAGGCCCCAAGCAACTCGGTGAGACCCTGTCTCTAAATAAAATACAAAATAGGGCTGGGGATGTGGCTCAGTGGCCGAGTTTCCCTGAGTTCAATCCCCAGTTCCAAAAAAAGAAAGAAAGAAAGAAAGAAGGAAAGAAAGAAAGAAAGAAAGAAAGAAAGAAAGAAAGAAAGAAAGAAAGAAAGAAAGAACAACTTATCCATGCCTAATAGGAATATAAAATGTGTAACAATTGTTAACATTCTCTGAACCACAAACTGTCAGCTTGTCTAATATACAGCCAGGTGCCACATAACAATGATTTCTTCAGGGACATTTTGTTCAAGGACACATATACATGGTTGTCTGTAGTAAAAGGATTCCTTGTGGGTATGTGCCATGATGGTAATATAACAAACCTAAGGAGTTGCCACCTGCAGTATTTGGTAATGCAAAATACTGTGTGGGTTTGTAGTCCAGGAACCACTGACACCACACAGCACAGGTGTGCAAGGGGCAAGGCCATCCAGGACCATGAGAATACAGAATGACATTTGTGCAATCATGATGCAGCCTAAATATGCCCCTCCAGAACATGTCCCTGTATTAAGTGACACATGACTGTACATATAGGACTTCCAAATATGACACTCTGAACAGCATAGTACTAGCAGCCCAGTGAAGAATGAACCAAGAGAGAAGAAAGCTTTCAGTAAGCCGGCCTTTACAAGGGAAGATAATGAAGGAACAGGTGTTGTACAGCGTGGGGAGGGGGAATAGCAAGCAATGTAAAATATGGGCCAAGAGTATCTAACTGCAAAAATTCACTTCAGTCCTACTGCACACCATGGCTGAAAGGATGTGCCTAAAAATTCCCAAGAAAAAAATACAAAACACTTTTAGAAGATTGGAGGAAACAGTTTTCAAGAGGACCAGAAAAAACATTATTTCATAAGAAGAGTAGACAATAATGAAGAAGAATGAGAAATTCAAGTACATTAAAATTAAGGGGTTAAAAGATGAAAAGCAGTGGAGGAGAAATCTGAACTACATGGGACATGGCTCTTAAGCTCTGGGAAAGTTTTTGCTCCTTCACAGCTGTGAGAGAACACAAAGGGCAGGAATCACTGCTGACCTGACCCCTCAGCACCAGCATCCACAGGCTCTGTGTCCATCTGTCTCCAACAATGGGAACAGGGCTTGGGGGAGACCATGTCTCAATGAGGGAGCTGCCTGGATGAGGCCTGTTCCAGGAGATTCCTCAGCACCAGGGCCTCCAGGTGCTCCCCTGAGAGACTATACCCCAAATATCAGGCTGTCTTCAAGGAGGGGCTGACTAAGGAGTGAAATTCTCTGCACCCTTCAGGACACTGGGCAGCTGTGGGCACCTGGTTGCAGCCCCAGAAAAGGACATGACAGCAGCTGAGGAAATGGGACCATGTGAGGTGTCCAAAAAGAACTTCTACCCAAAGACATTGAGCCACTTGGCCTGGGACGGATAAAGACAGACCCAGAGAGTTTTAACACTGGAGATCCAGGTGATGTCTACTTCTCCCTCATGGAAGATGTTCACAAGCAGACAACAAATCATTTAAAAAGTATCATCCAACACTCAGGAAAAAATTGATAATTAAATACTGTACTGCTGCACCCTCTTCAATTCCCCTCAGTGCTTAACAAGGATTCCACTGAGTTACAAAGATGTTTGCAAGGTCTCTTCTTCCTGGGAATTGGGGCTGCTGTTTCCTGTTGTCTTGTTTAATTTGCCTATGCTTGGGAATAATATTATATTGGATTTTGGGGAATTTTAGGGTCTTAGGGGATTTAGAACACAAGAATAAAACAGCTAATCATATTGGATATAACCAAGAAAGGCCCTTGTTCTGGGGTGATAAAAGTATAACTTGGAAAGAATGCTACATTCATTTCAGCAACTTATGCTAAATGTCACTGCGGATGGTGACTACTCCTAGATGACCTAGGGCAGAAAGACACATTGTTCCCACCTTAACTCCAGACAAACAAGTCACAAACAAAGTTGTTAAGGCTAGAAAAATAGTCCCAACAATTCAGACATCATTTGGTAATGCTTACTTGGTTAATGGAGAACTATGGTATCCTCCTAGGAAACCAGTTTCTGGTCCCTTAGATTTAGACCCCCTTTATCTCCCACTGGCAGTATATACCTTGGTTGGCATCAAGTATATTATAATAAAAAATGTACATGGAAGGCTCATCTCCCCTTTTTAGAATATTTAAAATATGTAAAACGCTGGTGTTCGCTTAGCTGCTCTGAACAGCTTTCTTGGGCAGGACCGGCTAATGCTTAGTGGGCAAAAGCAGGAGGTGTAATCTAGCAAGAGCTATTGTTCCCATTAAGCTAATTATTAACCACATAGTGTGAGCTTATATGTTGTTCATAGAAATGACTTCAGTGCACGATGTTACCAGTAATACAGAAAGTAGAACTAGTTAAAGATTATATAGAAGAATGCTTAAAAATATTATGAAGATTTGATAATATTTAATCTGCTAATGTGTTTTGCCTATTGTCTTGTAGTTTGCCTCAGTTTCCTTTTGTGTGGCCTCAAGATATTGTACTCATGCCAGAAGCTAACATATAAAAGTGGTGTGTGGAAAAAATAAACTTAGAACACAACTTAGCCTCAGATCACTGAGTCTGTGTTGTTTTGTTCTCCACCTCGCCGACGCCATCCCACTCACCAGAGAGCACCACGACCCTCTGTGCTAGGGCTGGACCCCGGCACTGTACCCTCTTGAATGAAGTGAGGGCAACAAAGAGTTGATAATGCTGTGAACTAGAAGAGAGTTGGAGTCTGGAAATGTGAGAGAGCAGTGCATGTTTAGGGGTTTACTGGCAGCCTTAGAACGGGCTAGGGTAGGGAAAGGAAAGGGAATTGAGACCCAGTTTCTCAAACATGTGGAAGATGGAGTGGGGCAGATGATTTACTCCTGGGAAAAAGGAGGGACCATGACCCCTAGACCAATAACCTGCCACAAAGGAACCCCATCCCTGAGTCAGTATCATGAGAAAAGCATCTGCTTTCATGGCACACTGAGAGAATAGGATTCTGTATCAAGTTGTGAAGAGGGAGGATGCTGACGTGTCTGCAGGCCAGACAGCACACTAGGAACCACCTGGACCAGCCCACACCATGGCCTGAAGGCATCAGGGCTGAGCTGCAGCAGCATCTGACTCAGGTCTGGGCTGGCTGACTCTGGGACTGACAGTGGGAGGCCAGAGTCCAGCCACACCTGGTTCCCATGAATTCTAACCAGCCCAACTCCCCACTGAACAGGCCTGACCTGACACACTCACCTTTTCCTGCCTTCTGGGAAGTCCAGACATCCTTGCTATGGATCTCATACACCTGCAGTTCACAGGGAGAGGCTCAGCCAAAGTCAATTGAGCCTCACACAGCAGAGAAGACACAGTCCTGGAGGTGGATTCTGAGAGATACACAGGGTGAGAGATAAAGGTCTGTGAGATTGTGGGAGGCCACCCCTCCCACCAGTGGCTGGCTCACTGGCCAGGGCTCCAAATGACCTATCTCACCCCAGTGCATATATGCAAATTTTGGGTCCTGTGTGACAGAAGATATATCAATTCCTGGATAAATGACATGAGAAAGACAGGTTTTTGGCAAAAGGCCTTTTCAGGCAGTCCCACCAAGTGGAACTGGCCCATGAAGGGGACATTTATTTATTTGTTTATTTATTTTTTATACATTTAATTTGGATCCATTGAACACAAATGAAGTACAGATATTGCTTCTCTGGTTGTACACAAAGTAGAGTCACGCCATCTGTGCATTCATACATGTACGCAGGGCAATGTTATCTGTCACACATTCTATTATTATTCTTACCCCCCCACCCTGACCCCACCCCTCCCTTCCCTCTATGCTATCTATCCTCCATTCTTGCCTCCCTTCCACCCCACATTATGCATCATCATTCACTTATCAGAGAGATTGTTCAGCCTTTGGATTTTTGCAATTGGCTAATCTCAGCATGACAGTCTCCAACATCATCCATTTACCTACAAATGCCATAATTTTATTCTTCTTTATGGCTGAGTAATATTCCATTGTGTATATATACAACAGTTTCTTTATTTATTCATCTATTGAAGGGCATCTACGTTGGTTTCACAATCTAGCTATTGTGAATTGAGCACCTATGAACATTGATGTGGATGCATCACTGTAGGAATCTGATTTTAATTCCTTTGGGTAGAGGCCAAGAACTGGGATAGCTGGGTCAAATGGTAGATCCATTCCAAGTTTTCTAAGGAATCTCCACACTGCTTTCCAGAGTGGCTGCACCAACTTGCAATCCCACCAGCAATGTATGAGTGTACCCTTTTCCCCACATCCTCACCAACACCTGTTGTTGCCTGTATTCTTAATAAAAGACATTCTAATTGGGGTAAGATGAAATCTTAAGGTGGTTTTGATTTGCATTTCTCTTATAACGAGGGATGTTGAACATTTTTTCATAAATCTGTTGATTGCTTGTAGATCTTCCTCTGTAAAGTGTCTGTTCATTTCCTTGGCCCATTTATTGATTGGGTTATTAGTATTCTTGGTGTAAAGATTTTTGAGCACTTTGTAGATTCTGGAGATTAGTGCTCTATCTGAAGTGTGTGTGGCAAAGATTTTCTCCCACTCTAAAGGCTCTCTCTTCACATTGCTGATTATTTCCTTTGCTGAGAAAAAGCTTTTTAGTTTGACTCTATCCCAATCATTGATTCCTGCTTCTATTTCTTCTGCTTTGGGAGTCATGTTAAGAAAATCTGCCAACATGATGGAGATTTGGACCTATTTTTCTCTTCTATTAGGTGCAGAGTCTCTGGTCTGATTTCTAGGTCCTTGATCCATTTTGAGTTGAGTTTTGTACAGGGTGAGAGATATGGGTTTAGTTTCATTTTCCTGCATATGGATTTCCAGTTTTCCCAGTACCATCTATTGAAGAGGCTGTCTTTTCTCCATTGTATATTTTTGGCTCCTTTGTCAAGTATGAGATACCCGTATTTATGTGGGTTTGTCTCTGTGTCCTCTATTCTGTACCTTTGGTCTACCTGTCTATTTTGGTGCCAATACCACGCTGTTTTTGTTACTATTGCTCCGCAATATAGTTGAAGGTCTGGTTTTGTGATACCCCCTGCTTCCCTCTTCTTGCTAAGGATTGCTTTAGCAATTCTGGGTCTCTTATTCCTCCAAATGAATTTCATGATTGCTTGCTCTATTTCTATGAGGTCCATCGAGGGGGACATTTTGACATAGAACTGAGCCTGGCTTTCCAATGCAGGCCCTGTCATCTTCCTGCTCTCAAGAAGACCTTTCTGTATCTTCTCCTTGTACACTGGGCCACAAGCATGTGTGAGGAATTACACACTTGGCGTGAGGAACTACACAGATGGAGTGAGGAATTACACACTCAACATGAAGGCAGCCAACCCTGACCTCAGTGATGGTGGGTACCAGGTCAGGCTATACTGGAAAGGAGGCAGACAGGCATCCATCTCTTAGGAAGAGCCAGGGGCTACATGGCCAAGCCACCTCACACTTTAACTCTGTCAAGAGTTAGAAAATAGATAACAAGGAAATATAAATAAATGCATGAGAAATTAATTATGGCAATAAAAGGAATTAAAAAGAAAGAAAAGCACATACTTGAACCAGCTCAGGTAATGAGCCTGCTCGCCCACAGGTCAGAATGAAAACCCACTTGCAGAGGGGAAAACACATTCCCAAACTGGGAGCCAGACTGACTGCTGAGATATGGCCCTGAGGAACAATGCCAATGACACTTGCCTCCGTGTGGCCATGCAACACTGCCCCGCACCCATTCCCTGCTGGAAGCTCCCCTTCCTTCACTGATCAGACACTAGCAATTCAGACTCTAGGATGAGAACTGTTAGTAAGAAAATGACAAATATCCCGTTGATCACACAGCAAGCCTTTACAAGGCTGTTCAGGATCTCCCCATTGCTGTTCCTGTGCTCAGATGTGCTCAATGTGTTTTTTTAAAAGCTGCAAGGAGGCATTCTTTAAAAATCAACCCCTTCTAAAAATGCCTCTGAGAAAAGGGCTTTTTCTGCCTAACAACCACTAAGGTTCCCTGACCCTCCAGACATTCCTTCAGTCCATAGAGCAGAGGCACGCACAGGTCCTTTTTCTCCTTCTCTTTGTGTGTCTTCAGAATTGGAAAATTTAGAGTGGCAGGGAGATCAGTAAATGCCCTGAAGTCTGAAATGGGACCTTTAGCACCTGCCAATCCAGCCAGAGTTAGGATTGGCAGAACCAGGTGGTCACAGGCAATGTGCTGGAGCATCAGAAGCTTATGGGGAGAGGTCTACAAGTACCCAGATGGGAGGAAGCATCATTATCAACAGCACTGCCAGGTTCCCCACAAGCCTGCACCTGGGAAATTAAGGTAATTCTGACCCAGGTGGTCAAGAAAAAGTGCCTCTCTCATTTTCTTATGCTGCCAAGCCTGGACTCAGTGATCACTGCCATGAGAGGAGAAAGATCTAACCAATCACCTACTGAGGGAGGGAAATCAGGAGGGACCCCAAAACTCTGTTTCTTATCCATATCCATCACCAACATCAGCAGGCCTCCTGTCCTCCACACCCTGGACCCAAAAGGCAGATCAAATATACCACCTCTCTAAGAGATGCCAGGGGAGGATGTGGAACAGTTAAAGTACATACCCCTTTCTCCCTCCAGGACTTAGAACAGGTGAGAATGAATCTAGGGAAGTTTTGGAAGATCCAGAGAAATGTATGGAAGTATGTCAGAACTCATGACAGGTGTTTGACCTCCCCTGGAAAGAGGAACTTTAAGCAACTTTAACCTCCAATGAGAAATCAGTCACCATAGAAGTAGCTAAACAGTTTGAGGATGATGTACATCTTGTTTATGCCCAGCAGCACTAACTAGAACCATCTAGAGCACAGCTGGTTTCCCCAAGATAGTCCTGACTGGGATCCGAGTGATGAGCAGGATGCCTGGAAAAGTAGACATTTACAGAAGCTAATCCTTCAGGCCCTCTGGAAAACCAAGCAGCAGCCCATTAATCATTGCAAGGAACCTAAAGTGGTCAAGGCCCTCAGGAAATTCCTGCTATTTTCATGGAGTGACTCAGGGAGCCAATGAGAAACCACAGCATCCTGGGTCCTGAATCCATACAGGGTCACCTACTCTTAAAAAATAAATTTGTCATTCAGTTGGCCCCAGACACTTGGAGGAAATCACAAAAATTAGCATGTGGTTCTGCTCAATCCTTAGATGATATCTTCTGGTTTGCAACCTCCATCTTTAATAACACAGAAAAGAAGGAAGGGAGCTTAGAGACAGGAAAAAGGCTGAAGCACTGGTCATAGTCCTAAGAGGAGTAAGCGTCCTGGGTAAAAAGGAAAAAAAAAAAAAAATAGAATGCACCCCAAGCCACAAAGGGACTTGCTTCCATTGTGGAGAGGAGGGACATTTCAATCAGGAATGCCCACAGGCCATAAGCCCACCTCCAAAGCCCTGTCCTAAATGCCAAGGTGATTATTGGAGGAATGAATGTCCTTGGGGGCTTAAGTCTTCCATTCCAGGCCAGATTCCTCCACAGGGCCCTGCAAGGGCCCTAGGACACTTCTTATGGCTCCTGTAAATTCTATCACCACACATGAGCCCCAGTGTGGTTCTCCATGGGGAGCCAAGAGGTCAGTTTCCTCCTGGACACTAATGCCAGCCTTTCTGTACTCACCTCTTACCCTAGACCTCTTTCCTCTGTGACCTGTGTCTAGACAGCCTATTGTCAAAAAGTTTATTCTCCCTGAGTTGTGAGCAGGCTTTGGAGGCCTTTA
>JAJEJO010048950.1:74424-125580 GCA_020662805.1 Glaucomys volans | reverse complement strand
AAAAAAAAAAAAAAAAAGAAGAAGGATATAGAGGATAGAAGGATGAAAAAGAATGGAGAATAAAGAATCATTGCATGCTGAGCTGTGTCTCACATGATCTCCTTCCCTCTCTCCCTCTCCCTTTCCCACTCCTCCCTCCATATTTTTCCCTGCACTATTTTGCATTTTATTTAGAGACAGAGCCTCACTAAGTTGCTGAGGCTGGCTTTGAACTCATGATCCTCCTGCCTCAGCCTCCCAAGTGCTGGGATTACAGGCCTGCGGCCTGTGATTACTTTGTGCCCGGCTAATGTTGCAATTTGACCCTTCACGGGTCAATGGCATTGACGGTGTTTCCATGTCTTGGTGAAAGTAATTGATGCTGCAGTAAATGTTGGGCACATCAACAAATTCTACTACTATGCATAATTATAATAGATCAATAATAAACCCGTGGAGTACAGATATCTCTTCGAGATACTGCTCTCATTTCCTTTGGACACACACTCAGGAGTGGGATTGCTGGGTCATATGGTCATTCTGTTGAAAGTTTTTGAAGAGCCTTTACACTGTTTTCCATAGTGGCGGAACTGATTCACATCTCCACCCACAGGGTAAAGCTGTCCCGTTAGCCATCGCTTCCTTCTTCTTCCTAGGGATTTGAAGCAAGGGCCTTGCTCAGGCCGGGTAGTCGCCCTACCAGGGAGCCATGGTCCAGTCTTCTTTTGCCCTTTTTTTTTTTTTTTTTGGTGGTGCTGGGGGTTGAACCCAGGGCCTTGTGCATGCAAGGCAAGCACTCTACCAACTGAGCTATGTCCCCAGCCCTTCTTTTGCCCTTTTTTTTTGGGGAACCAGGGATTGAACTCAGGGACACTCGGCCACTGAGCCACATCCCCAGCCCTATTTTGTATTTTATTTAGAGACAGGGTCTCACTGAGTTGCTCAGGGCCTCGCTAAGTTGCTGAGGCTGGCTTTGAACTCACGATCCTCCTGCCTCAGCCTCCCGAGTTGCTGGGATTACAGGCGTGCGCCACCGGGCCCGGCTTCTTCTGCCTTTTTGATAATAGACATTCTAGCAGGTGCAAGGTGATATCTCATTATGGTTTGTTTTTATTTTTATTTTTGTGGTGCTGGGGCTTGAACACAGGTCCTCCTGCATGCTAGGCAAGGTCTCTGCACCCCAGTCCTCCTTAGGTTTCCATTTGAATTTTTCCAATGATAAATGATGCAGAATACCTGTTGGCCACTCCTATGTCCTCTTTGGGAAAATGTCTAGTCAGGGTCAAGTCCTTTGCCTTTCTTTTCTTTTTTCTTTCTTTCTTTTTTTTTTTTTTTTTTTTTTAAACAAGGTCTCCCTAAATTGCTTAGGGCCTCACTAAATTGCAAGGCTGACCCTCCCGTCTCAGCCTCCAGAGTCGCTGGGATGGCAGGCATGTACCACCACGACGGGCTCTTTTGCCCATATTTTAACCAGGGTTTTTGGGTTTTGTTTTCCTTTTCGCTGCCGAGTTGTGATTTTTTTGTTTGTTATTGGTGTTGTTGTTGTTTGTTTGTTTGTTTTGCTTTGTTTTTAACGGATTGACCCTAATCCCTGGAACACCTGAAATACCTGATTTAAAACATTCCCCTTAAAAAGCTCGTCCTTTTAAAAAGTGTAGTCACTCCCACCAGGCACAAGGGGGCGCTCCGAACATGACAAATTAATTTCTCCGGCTGCCGGGCCTGAAGGGAGCAGGGTCCTGGTTCCAGCTCTCAGGGAGCCAGATCTTATTAACTTTTTCCCCGACCAGGGAGAGGCAGGATTTTTTTTAGATTCCCTTTGCTGGCGAGGGGAGGTTTTTCGTCTACGCAGTCACTGAAGGTGCAGCCCTTTCAGGATCTTGGCTTAGTTCAGGAGTCGGACTCAGCTCCCACTGGGCGGTGACCTCCATGTCTGCTCCTCTGTTCCTTCGAGTTCTCCACGGTCCAAGGTCGTGGATCAGTGTTTGCCCGTGGGCAGCGCCAGTTCCCACACCCTGGTTTATATTATTTCTTTTTTTTTTTTCAAAGTATCTGTGAGAAGTTTCCGTACCTCTTGCTAATTTAGCAAGGATTTATTTTTTATTTATCCGATTGAACGCAGAGGCACTTTATCATCAAGCTACATCCCCAGGCTTTTTATCTTTTTTTTTTTTTTTAATTTCGAAAAAAGGTCTCACTGAATTGTTCAGGTTGGCCTCCAACTTGCAATCCTCCTGCCTCAGCCTCCACATAGCTGGAACTAAATGCATGTGCCACCAATGCCCAGTTTTGTTTCCCTTTTCTATAATGTGTCAAAGTTCTTGTCAGTTCCTTAAAAACAGATCTTTGGTCATTGTGGCTCTCTGTATCTGCTCTTCCCGGCATCACCATGCTGATTAAAGCTCCTTTCCTTCCCTTCAACACTGTTTGGCTCTTCCACTGGCATATTGAGATGGGTGGCCCAGCCTGGTCTATCAGGACCTCTGGGCCCTTTGCCCAAGGACTCAGAGTACCAGGGCTCTGCACAAAACCTAGAGCGCCGGCCTGCCAGAAAGGAAGTTGGGAAGGCCAGTTTCTTTCATTCACTCATTCAACAAGTTGATTTATTTGTTGATTTATTTGTTGATTTATTCATTTATGGTTCTGGGGATTGAACCCAGTGGCACTTTACCACTGAGCCACATTCCCAACCCTTTTTATTTTTTATTTTGAGACAGAGTCTTCCTAAGTTGCTTAAGGCCTCTTTAAGTTGCCTGGGATGGCTGGAACTTAGGATCCTCCTACCTCAGCCTCTGGAGTTGCTGGGATCACAGGCATGGGCCACCTCAGCACAACAGTGTCTGAACGACCCTCCATGGCAGCTAGTTTTCATGATAGAGCAAAAAGAAGCAGGGTCTCTGCTCCACGGAGCTCACAGTTTAAAGGAGAGACAGATATAATCAAAGAGCTGCACAGGGGACAGTGTGTAATTACAGACGGGGGCGGGTCACAAAAGCACATGCCCCCATTCTTAAAGTGTGGCCCACACCTGCAGCATCAGCAGCATCTGGGAACTTCAGGAAATGTGAGTTCTTGGACCCTCCATGAATCTACCAGATGAGAAACTCAGGGCTAGGACTCAGCAATCTGTACTTTAACAAAACGTGTAGGTAGTTCTGAACCTCTGACATAAGCCAAAGGAATCTGACTAGAGAGAGGAAGCTATGAGGAACTGAGAACTAAAAGATGAGTGGGAAGTACATAGGTAGTGAGAAGAACATGTGCAAATGTCCTGTGGTGGGAGGAAGCCCAGTGTTTAAGGACCCAAGAGCAAATGAACGTCTGCAGGCTCTGGGAGGGAGTGTACCTCACCCCTCCGAGTAATGGGAAGTCATGGAAAGCAGGTGACTTGATCAGAATTCCATTTCAACAGTTAAGTTATTTGTTCAGATTCAGGCCAGGACCGGAGCTGAGATGTTAGGATTGGAATGGAAGGAGTGGACCCCAGAGAACTTTCAAAGAACAATCAGCATGAGTCAGGGATTGTGCTGTGAGAGGAGAGGAGAGGGGGCTGCTGTGGACAGCAGCTGTGCCCTGCTGAGTTACTCCATGATTTACAGAACAGCAGTTTTTAGGCGGTGCTTCAACCCCTGACTTATGAAGCAGGGGACCCCCAAGTATTCAGTGACCTGCCCTTGATGAAAGTGGTGTAGCCTGTCGATTTATTGTCATTCAAGGGATAGTGACATTGTGGAAAAACACAAATGCGTTTGGTCTGTTGATGACAGCTGCTCTGGGACACCTGGCCTGAGGTGGCCGCTGAGGGCACACTCGTGACCTCGAGCCCTGCAGCAGGGCCAGGCTGGGGATAATGTGGCGTGGCTCTGGGATACCGAGGATGTGTGACCAGAGCCAGCAAGTGGGCCTGGCGCAGGCTGGGACAGGCTGGGGACACCAATGAAATCACATCCGGAGACTGAATTCTGTGGGCCTCGCTGTTACCTAAGCCAGTCACCCCAGGCTGTGCCCTGTCCCCTCCACACAGAGCCATATCGCTCCACACCTGAGTCTCCTGTAGCTCCTCGGCCACTGTGACATCTGACAACACAGGTCCTGCGGGTGCTACTTAACATGTCTGTCCCACTTGTGGGCTCTGTGTGACCCTCAGACAGCAACCCCTGCTTTTATAACCTGAAAGTGGTTCACCCACAAGGGCCTCGTTCCGAGAGACTGACGCTCTCTCAAGAGTTCCGAGAAACAATGGTGCCCTCGCCGGGGTGGGCTCGGTACTGGAGCGCTTGCCTGGCGTGCGCGAGGCCTAGCTTCCATCCCCAGCGTGAAAAAAAGAAAATGAAAAAACTTGAGTGGTGTCCTGCCTGATCTTTGTCGGTCTTTCCACACTTTTCTCTTTTTTTGGAACCAGGGATTGAACTCAGGGACACTCGACCACTGAGCCACATCCCCAGCCCTATTTTGTATTTTATTTAGAGACAGGGTCTCACTGAGTTGCTTAGGGCCTCGCTAAGTTGCTGAGGCTGGCTTTGAACTCGAGATCCTCCTGACTCAGCCTCCCAAGTCGCTTGGATTACAGGCGTGGGCCACTGCGCCCAGCTTTCCACACTTTTCTAATGGTGTCTGATCCCCCTGGGCTTCCATGTGGGAGGAGCAGTTTTATCACAAATGGCTCCATGCAGGACCCTGAGCCCATGCGGCCCACTAGCAGCCCTGGCGTGAGTCAGTGGAAACTGGGGCTTGGGAATCCATGACCCCTCCCGCACCCTGCCGTGTACCCCTCTGCTTCTAAATTAGGAGTTCAGGGGAGGGAGCCCCGGGGCCCTGCCAGAGTGGCCTCTGAACAGAACCAGAGACGGAAAGTGGCAGCCCAGACGTCCAGGCGCAGTTACGACCCCAGGAAGGATTTGATTTTTTAAAAACAAGGATTGCTTGATTTTACTCTCTTGCTGTCATGTGGTGAGGAATTGCAAACTTCAGAGGGCCGCTCAGGCCTTCTGTCCCCTCCTTGCCGTTTATAAAAGCCATCTCCTTTTCCAGCTCCTCAGAGCAACTGCCCCAGCTCTCCAGCGTCTCGGTGCCCCCGCTGCCCTGGGCAGCCTGAAACCCCCACTGCGGCAGTGGTGCTGGACTGGCCCCCAACTGTCTGACCAGAAGGGATCTGAGAGAGAAAACTGGGGAAGAAAACTGGAAGGGCAGTGATGGTCTCAAGTCACCTGGGAACTGGTCTCAGGGTGACTGTTTTCCCAAAGAGCAGAGATTTCGAGAAACTAGTTCTAGAAAAGCTTCTATCATACAACATTTCTGTTCAGGAGTGCCCAGAACACTGATTCTTAAACTTTCATGTGTGTAAATCACTGGGACAGCTTTCCACAGTACAGATTCCTGGGCCCTGTCCCTGGAGATCCGGATTGGCAGGTACAAGGAGGGCAAGACCTTCTTGGCTCCACTGCCCCACAGAGGCACCTGGATTAGCATCGACTACGTACTCGGGGCCCCTTACCCATGGCTTAGCTGGGGTGAAGTGGAGAGGTGGGCTGCGTGCCTCAAAGTCACCCAGGTTCTAGGCCAGCAGGGTATCTCCTGCGTCTTCAGCAGCGACCCTCTAGGGTCTAGTCACTCCTAGCCAACAGGGAGAGCTCTCCTTTGAAGCAAGCGAGGGGGAGTTTGCACACATCCCTTTGGTTCCCATTTCTCTAGCAAGAACCTAACCCTAGCTGCAAGGGAGGCTGGAAACTGTAGCCTGATCAGGGCCACCTGCCCAGCCGCCATGCTGAGCATGGAGAACCAGTCGGGGTGGCCGCCAGCAGAATGCAACACATGCACGTGGAGGGGGTCCCATGAGCACAGAAGAGGCAGTCCTGGCAGGTCTGGCCTAGGTCAGTTGGAACTTAGGTGACTTGTGGGGACAGCCACAGTGAGAGGTAGAGCAAGGTAGCAAAGGAACTGGAGCCGGGCGTGGTGGCGCCCGCCTGTAATTCAAGCTACTTGGGAGGCTGAGTCAGGAGGATTGCGAGTTCAAAGCCAGCCTCAGCAACTTAGCAAGGCCCTAAGCAACTCAGTGAGACCCTGTCTCTAAATAAAATACAAAATAGGGCTGGGGATGTGACTCAGTGGCCGAGTGTCCCTGAGTTCAATCCCTGGTTCCCCCCCCCCCAAAAAAAAAAGGAACTGGGCTCTGGGGTTAGAGGCCCAGATGTGTCCAGGCTGGTTGTGAGTTCCAGCTGTGTGACCTGGACAAGTTGTAAAATGTCTCTGAGCCAAGGTCACCTCCTCTGTAAACTGTGACAGTCACCTGGGATAGGGTCTACAGGGGTCCCCAAGCAATGGCAGAAATCAGGGTTGCCACAGGGAGCCTCGGGCTGATAGCAGACCGGAGTGGGACATGAACGGGTGGGACATGAACGGGTAAGGCCCTGTTGAGCTTTATTGTCAACAACAGGAACCCTCTTGGCCAGTTTTTAATTCCCACCTGGCAAGTGACATGATGAAGACATGGGTGGGTGTAGACAAGGCGGACAACCCAATGTCTGCACCCCTCCCCAAGGTGACCAGGAGAGGGTCAGGGCAAGCAAATGGTGGTTGGGAGGCATAGGAGACAGCAGTGTGTCCCAGGACCAAAGGAGCCGGTGTGGGGGCTGGAGCAGGGAGACAGAGCGGGGTGCAATCAGCACTTCCTCTAAAGAGCACTTACTGAATACATGTGCTCAGCATCGGGGTTGTGCTGAGAGACAAGCAAAAGCCCTGACCACAAGGTGCTCACAGGCCAGTGGAGAAGCCGAGTAGCAGATCGACAACCACGAAGCAGTGCAGGCGGGCCTGCAGGCGGGGGAACACGGAGTCCGCCTGGGCAGGGCAGGGAGTACCCTGGAGACAGCGCTCTGCTGTGTCTTGGAGGAGAGCGGGGTCAGCCGGGGATGATGGAGGCACACTGCTGGGCACTTCCCCCCCAGCCAGTGGAGTGAACCTGCCAGGCCCGGGGCCAGTGAGCACAGCTTGCTCATGTCCACCAAGTGACCAAGGAGAAGAAAGCCTAGTGGGGAGGGATGGCCAGGTAGTGGTGGGGTTTGGAATCTTCCTGAAGGTAATGGAAGCTCCTGAAGGATTCTGGACAGGGATGGACAGGAGGCCGCACCGTGCTGCAGTCACAGGAGGGGAGCTTTGAAAGGAGGCGGTGGGAAGAAGAGCCCAGTGTGCTGCTCCTGGACCCCAGGGGGATGGTGGCATGGAGGCGGCCTGAGAGCTCCTTAAGAAGGGGCATGGCAGCCAGGCCTGGTGGTGCCCACCTGAAATCCCAGGCAGGAGATCACAGGTTCAAGGCCAGCCTCAGCAACTTAGTAAAGCTGTAAACAACCTAGTGAGACCCGGTCTCAAAAAACAAAAAGGGCTGGGATGTGGCTCAGTGGTGAAGCGCCCTTGGGTTCAATCCCTGGTACAAGAAAAAAAAGAGGGAACATGGCAGGAGGAGGGCTGGGATGCCTCTGGCACCAATGGCTGCCTCCTGGTGCCTGTGCTTCCTGGTTCAGGGAAGCAAAGAGATTGAGGTGCGCGGGAGCCAGGATGGCGGCTCTCAGGGGCCGGCAGCCCGGTCTCGGGTAGGAGAGGCCCAGCCTCTTGCGTTTGGATTGGAGCGGGTGCTTTGCGCTGGGCTTTGCGCCTCAGGGTGGGAGTCCTGTGGGGCCGCCGCTGGCACTGCCCGCCAGGCTCATCGCCACGAGTGCAGGACATACTCGTAGCTGAAGAAGGTGACGGCGTTGACAGGGAAGGCACGCGCGCTGTTGAGGGTGAGCCCCCGGAAGAAGACCCTCAGTCCCTCCTGCCGGAAGCTGCTCACCATGCAGTCCAGCAACCCGTGGTAGACTTTCGGCCCCAGCCCGTCCATCTGCATCCGGGACTTGATCACGTCTAAGGGCGTGGCCGCCACCCAGGAGGCAATGCCTGCAAAGCCCCCGGCCACCAGCACCGTGGCTGAGCCTGGGGAGGAGGAAACCCAGGGTGGGGTCAGATCTGGAATTGACCCCCCACTTCCCTCCCCAGCCCCTGCCTACCCCAGCCCCACCCCGGCCCCCCCACCATCACCACTTCACTTACTGGGGTTCTGGCCTTCTGGAGTGTACTGGCGACAGAGCCCTTCATAGGTGACAAAGTAGATTCCCGATGTGGGGGTGTCCCTCAGTATTAGGGTCCAGGCTCCTCGGAACAGTCCCCGTGGACCCTCTTCCTGGAAGATAGTGGCTGCGCAGTGCACAGGCCCCCGGTACCGGGGTTGGGGGCTCCCTGGCTGCCCCTGTGACTCTGTCTGGTTTTGTAGCCGGACTTTGATGAGGTCAAAAGGGGCCAGGCAGCAGGCCTGTGGGGAAGGAAACAAGGAGGCCCCACGCGGGGCTTGGGCTGGTAACTGTCCCCTTATGATAGTAAGAGGAGGGAGGGGCAGAGGGGCTGCATCAGCCTGTGGGGACACACTGGGTCCCGCTGCCAGCTCCTGGCCTCTCCCACACGGTTGGGCATGGGCCAGGGCGTCCCGATGCAGCTGGACAGGCCACCTCCCTGGTGTCAGGCTCTGCCCCCACCTCATGCACAGCACCGAGCTGGCCTGGAGGGCACAGAGGACAAGCCTGGATTGTTTTGACAGGAGTGGGAGGAGCTCCGGCCTCCCAGGATTCAGGGATGCGCAGGCATTTGCAGTAACTGGGCTGAATAAAGGACTCATTCTGTGACCATGAAACAGCAGGAAGCGGCCCTCCCTAGGACCAACGAGGTCACCTCCTTGTCATTGTTCTAGTTACAGGGCCCAGCTTCACAGGTCCTCCCTCCCTCTGTGTGTCACCTCTCAGAGGCCTGAGGCCAGCACTGGGCCAGCCCTCCCTGCTCCCACCAAGCCCTGGCCATAGTACTCCAACAAAGTTCTGAGTGTGGGACAGTGGGTGACGGGTGGATTCGGCAGGTCCTGGGATGCTTGTTACTGTCTTAGGTAGACAGGAAAGATTTGGGGTAGCAATGGGACTGGGCCCCCGGTGAGGGTGGGTGCTGAGGGGATACAGAAAGGAGGGGGAGAGGTAAGGTTTGGTCAGGGACATGACCACATTGTTCATGGCTGCTGAAGTTCAGGTGAGAGCTGGGGTCCACACCGAGGGGACTTGTGTGGGTTTTGCCTTGTGAGAGCTACCTGAGCTCAGCTCCTCTGCCTGAGACATGGCTGGTGGCAGAGGGGGCTGGAGATGAGCCCTGGAGGTGGGTTTCAACAGACAGCAGGTCACACTTTGTTTACTTCTGTCCCAGAAAGCAGGGTTGTGGGTTGGGGACCCCCTTTGTGAGATGGGCCCCAATGCTGCTCTCCAGAGCCTGCTGGCAGGGCTGAGCTGAGCCCTTGGCCAGGGTGGTCTCCTAAGCTGGGACTCCTGGGGGCTGAGGAAAGTGCCGGGGCTGAGACATGGGCACCTGTGCCGTGGGGGCCACGGAGCATCAGGTGTGACTTCTCCAGTGAGCAGTCAGCCTCAGCCAGGCCGCCGGGGCAACCTTCGTGCCCTTCAGAGGTGGCCAGTCCCTCCCTCTTCCTCTCACCTGCTCACTACACACAGTTCTGCTCCTTGTTACATGAAAGCCATAGGCCTGACATGAGTCCCAGGCTCCAGTTGGCTCCTGGACCCAGTCTCCATTCATGGCCTTGATTGTCCCATTTTACTTTCCAGACATCTGGGAGAAAGGGGACTGAGGAGTGGGACCTGGCTGGGATAAGTCAGGCCACTTTGCTGAGGGTCTCAGTTCTCTTCATTGCTCTTACAGAGTGTGGAGTTTGGGGCTTAGACACAGGTAGTCACGCCTGCCACATAAGAAGGGGCAGAATGGCCAAGACTTCTGGGGGTCTCGTTAATCATTAATTCACTTAAGTGAAGCCTGACTTTGTCCTCAGTCCTGCTCTCTGCCTCATAGAATGTGTCAAGGGCATCATGGCAGGCGCTCAATAGATGGTTACCCAGGTGCCCAGCTGGGGCCTGGGACAGGACCAGGCCCTCTGCCTCTCTATGCTCAGATTCCCTCTGGCCTCCCCCAACCCACCCCTCAAAAGTGCAGGCACTACAGTGCTGAGAACAAAACCAAGTGACAGGAGTGACTTAATGATTAATATCCTGGGCCTCCCCCACGAGATCTGTGGCCTGGAGCCTCAGGTGAGGCTCCCAGAGAGTGGCTGCCAGGTGCTGAGGGCAAGGGCCTGCGCCAGGCAGGGCTGGGCGGTGCCAGGTCTGCATCAGAGCCGCATCAGGGCTAGGCTCGGAGCGCTGCCGGGACTAGTTGTTGTTTGGAGTCAAAGGTCACAGGGCGAGTCGTCTTCCCACAGATCTGGGGTTGGTAGACCCCTCTGCAGGTGGACAAGCCCTGTCAGCCTGAGAGAGGCTCCAGTGCTTCTGTGTGGCCGCCCTGTGGCACTGCCAACCAACCCTGCCTTCTATCCCCTCTGTTCTCCATGACCCCCGCCCTCAGCTGGGCAGCCTGGCAGGCCACGCACAGCCAGGTCAGGCCACCAGGAGCAGCACCACACATGCCCTTCTGCAGGGCCTGCCCGTCTGTCGCTCTGAGTCATCAGAGGGTGTGGGGAGGGGACACCTGCATGCATGCCCATGTGCCACCCTCTCACCTGCAGGACACCACCGGCGCAGCCTGCTATGAAGACGTGTGTGTAGCTGGGGGGCTGGGCCCGCCGCTGCTGGTGGGAGGTCGCAGTGAGTGCCAGCAGGGTGTTGCTGTAGACCCCGAACAGGACAGAGTTGACCACCGCTATGCTGGCAATGGGGAAGCTCATTCCCTTGAAGAAGCCCAGGAGCTGTGGGGCAACATGGTGCACTGGGGTAGGCATGGTGGGCCCACCCTCTGCCCTCACCAGCCCCAGCAAGGCCTGCTCCCTCCTGCTCCCCACTCCCAAGTCCTAATCCAGGGAGGTGGGGTGGTGAGATTGGGAAGGCCTGGCTCTAACCCTGAGGGGCTGAGCTACCACCCAGTGCTCCCAAGGACCCCAAATGTGAGTCTCTTCCCTTCTGAGGGCAGAGCCTTGCGGGAGAGGAGAAGGAAGCCTGTGTCACCAGCCCCAGAGCCCCCCACCCCAAAGAACTGATCCACCCACCGACTCATGGCGGTAAATCTTGACCACGCAGTCCACGATGCCCCTGTAGGTGGTCTGGGTCTGCAGCCTCACCTACATGGGAAGGACAGGGCAGATGGGGCAGGTAAGTAAGCCAGGGCTGCATCCACGCCAGGCAGCCAGCTCTGTCTTCTGCCCCCTGGAGCAGGAAGCCAGTGGGCAGGCAAGGCAGGGTGAGCCCCCGTCAGCCAGGTCTGATCTGGGCCACCTGACATTCAGTTCAGGCCAGACAGTCCACTCCTCTGGTGCCTTTCCTGACTTACCTTCACAGTGTCAAAGGGATGTCCCAGGACCAGGCCCAGAGCTCCTGTGGTGACAAGAAGGTGCTATGAGTGAGGGCTCATGCCAGGCCCAGGAAGCAAGTCTGTGTGAGAGGAAAGAGAGTTTCAGGCAGGAGGAAGGAGGCCTGGCCTTCTCAGACGCCTGCTGTTCATCTTCCCTCCAGACTTCATGGGGGCTCCAGCCACCCCCGCCGGACCCTGCCATGCTATGCACTGGGCCAGGAAGGTGCAAGCTGAAGGACGAGAGCCTGGGCCCCACCTATGGAGGCCCCTGTAGAAGGGAAGAGCCCACTACAGGTGCACCGCTCACACTGCCTGCAGAACACAAGGTCTGGAAGGCTCTCCACCCGTACTTTCCTCCATCTCAGTGTGTGGCCTTGCTCCAGGGGACTCTGCCCTCCTGGCACTTGCTACCCCAGGCTGCAGGGCAGAGCTGGAGGGTCCCTCCAGGAATCCGGCTGGCATCTGGGGAGGAGGCCCCACCTCCCCACTTCCTAGTCTCGTCCTCCACAGCAGAGGCTTGCTCTGGAGCTTGAGGTTGCCTCCCCAAGAGGTGGGTTCAGAATGTCCTTCTCTTTCTCCTAAAAGGAATGTCACCCAGAAGCTGGGTTGGGTATACACCCACAGTAGGCCTCAGAGCCCAGGGGCGCAACCCATTGCCAGGTAGGACAGAGGTTCAAAGGGGAACTCAGGACAGCAGGTGAGATCAAAGGTGAACTTCCTTCTAGGCCCTGCCAGGTAGGCCTGGGGGGGGGGGGCGCTTGTGGCACAGGGTGTTCCTGAGCTCTCTGACCCGCAGTGGGTGTCAGGCAGGGTGGTCTTAGGGTGCAGAAGCAGCCCCTCTGGCCCATACCTTCCTCTCCCCTCCTCCTTCCCCACAACTCCCAGGAGGCTCTGGGGACAGCTGGTTTTGGGGCCTCCAGGGGAACTTTGGCCTCGGCTCTTCATGTGTCACCCACCTTCCCCAGGAAGTGACCCACCCTTGGAGGTGATGTGACAGAAGGAAGAAGAATGTCTCACCAGAGATCCAGCCAGCTATGAACTCCTCCACGGGCATTGTCTGGGCTCGGGCAGGAACTGGCGCTCCACACGGGAGACGGCGAGTGAGAGTCCCCAGCCCTCCCCGGAGACGGCAGATAACCTCCCACTAATGTTTAACTCTGGCTGAAGGGTGAGAAGTGGCCCAGCGCCCAGACCTCAGGCAACCAGGAGTGGGGAGCGAGCCAGCTTCAGTGACCCTGAGCCCGGAGGAGTGTGTGCAGACCAGGGAACCTTCCGGGCAGGATGATGGGCCCACAGCGGGCTGATCCCCCTTTCTGGTCAACGACAGCCTTGCTGAGTGGGCTTGTTATACCTGGTGAAAATAAAATCATCCAAGCCCTCACGCAAAGCCAAAAGAAGCCTTTATTTACAGCTGGCCAGCGACGACCTCCACACACCTAAAGGCAGTGTGGGGGGAAGAGACCGTTATTTTGTTGCCAGTATTTATAGGGAGGGGAGGAAGGGGCGGGGCTATCTCAGGCCAGTTTGGCAGTTATTGGCTGTGGGAGGAAAAGGGGGCGGGGCAGCCTCTCCCGCAGGGAGGGAAGAGGTTGGGGAGGGGTCATCCCTCCCTCCTGATGGAATTTGAGGAGTACAACATTTTGGGGTGTATAACAGGCTGGATGGCAACTGGGTTCCAGCCTGGCCAGACCCTCCAAGGCTGCCTCAGTCAGCAAGAGGCAAGGCCCACTCTGCCTGTCCAGGCCTTGCCCACCCCAGACCAACTGCGAGGCCTGGTGGAGGTAGTGTGGCCACTAGGGGGCAGGCCCAGTCAGTGCCCTGCAGCAGCCACCCAAACCGCACAGTGGGAAGGACCCAGAAAAAAGAGGCGCCAGCCCCTGGAAGAGACTCACCAGGCCCTGAAGCCTGTCTGCTCTCTCCAGAGTTGCTTGGGACCCCGCGTGAGTCAGAAATGCTGCCTCCCTCGGCCTCCTGTCCCCCAGGGAAAGCTGGGGGTTGTCACTAGGTAAAGGGCTGCGTGCGTCGCAGTGGCGCCCTGCTGCTCTGGGGCAAAACAAGATCTTGCTCGGTCTCCCCTCCCGCCCTCTCGCCTTCCTCCCGGGAAAGATGGAACACAAAGCCTTTCCCAGATGCCGTTGCCTGGACCTTGGCCTCGCCAGCCTTCAAGCTGTGAGAAATACATTGCTTTAGAAGTTGAGAGGGCCAGAGACGGAATCCGGCCTGGGCTCTCTGAACCTCAAGGCGGCGCCCATTCTCCTCCGGCCTCACCTCCGGCCACCCTGGCCTCCCTACTCTTCTTTCCAGCGGGCCCCCGCCTCCGGGTCTTTGCCCTGGCTGTTCCCTCTTCCTGGGCGCTCTCTCCCGGGCTTCCTCCAAGCTGGGGCTTAAACGTCACCTCCCAAGGGTGACGCTGCGATCCGCCCTCCGCCCCGCCCTCCCCGCTCTGCTCTCCTTCCTGGCACGGGCCTGCCACCGACACGGATGCCCGGGCAGACAGAATCTCCTGCTGTTTTGTCCACTGAGTCTCGAGGGCCTGGGACAGCGCGGGGCACAGGGTAGGAGCTCATAAAGTCCTAGCGGGGTGGATGAATGAATGAAGAGGCCTGGGAATAGCACGGGCGGCCGGACCTGGGCTCCAGTTCGCTCTCCCACTGCCAAGGGCCCCGAAGCCACAAAGGCCCGGTAACACCCAACCTCCACTCCAGGTCCCCGCGCAGCTGCGGGTTGCTGTCGGGTGCCCAAGGACAGTGCTGCTCGCCTCTCCCTCTCACTGTGGTCGAAGCCGACGGAAACCGTCCACCCCTGCGACTTTCTGCGAGGGTGGGCGGCCCCAGGAGGCGGGGCCTCCTCTCCAACCTCCCTTGGAGCTGCCTGGGGCTCGGAGGGGCTGGCCTCTCAGGACCGGTGGACTGCATCCAGTTCTGCCACCCCTTCTCCCGAGTGACACCGGCAACCCTTTCTGTGGGCCTTGGGGTCCTGTTACTTGCAGAGTGGCCTCTTGTTCATTTCCACCGTCCCAACCCAATTCAAAAGAGCCCTTCTAGCCGGGCGCGGTGGCGCACGCCTGTAATCCAAGCGACTTGGGAGGCTGAGTCAGGAGGATCGCGAGTTCAAAGCCAGCCTCAGCAACTTAGCGAGGCCCTAAGCAACTCAGTGAGACCCTGTCTCTAAATAAAATACAAAATAGGGCTGGGGATGTGGCTCAGAGGCCGAGTGTCCCTGAGTTCAATCCCTGGTTCAACAAAAAAAACCACAAAAGATAAGGATGCCCTGCTCCCCATTTCTGGGAGCCTCACAGAAGGAAACCTGCTCTGGCTGCTGCTTTCCCGCCTTCCTGCAAATTCCACCAGGTTCATCCTCCTCACAGCAGAGCAGGACTCTCATCTTGTCACTCTTTAGCTCAGCCTCCACACTATCCTTATAGCCTGACACCTTCCCCGCTGGCCATGCCCCTCACCCTGGGGTTCAAGAACCACCACTGCCTGACATACCCAGGGCTTTCCTGTGTCCTAATCATCTCACACAGCTGCTTCCCTTCCTCACAGGGTCAGCCAGCCTGCCACTCAGCCTTCTGGACTCTTCCAATGGCCCTGCTCAGTTATACGCAGGTTCCTGTCTCCCCACTGCTGCCACCACACACACTGCCAGGAGTCAGTCTCCTTGTTTAATCTTTTCAATCCTGTTTCCTCATTCATAAAATGGAGATATAATATTCACCTCAGTATGACAAGAATTTAATCATGTAGAAAAGTGGAACATAAATAGTAGCTGCTAATACTCATATTTCCACTCCTAGGAACCTTGAGGACATAAAGAAACTGTGTGAGCAGGAATGGAAGCTCTTCCTCTTCCTGCTTGTAGTATTTTGTAGCTCTTATGGCAATACTGTCACTATCTACAGTTTTATTTTTAAAATTTTTTCCAGTATTGATGATTGAACTCAGGGGTGCTCTACCACTGAGCCACATCCCCAGCTCTTTTTATTTTTATTTTGAGACAGGGTTTCACTAAATTGGTTAGCACCTGGCAAAGTTGCTCAGCCTATCCTTGAACTTGTGATCCTCCTGCCTCACCTTTCCAACTAGCTGGGATCACAGGCATGGGTCACCATACCTAACTATAATTACTCTTCATATTACTAGTATAATACTAGTAATTAAGATAGGAATAAAAGAAATTGTAATTGCCCAGATTATAACTACCAGGTGACCCACAAATACTCTGTGAATTGCAACCAATGAAAGTAGTGTAGCTTGTGAATTACTATTCAATAAATTGTGACATAGTGGAAAGACATACATGTGCTTGGTCTATGTTACTGACATAGCTCACTGACAACACCCACAGTCCCCTTTTGCTGATCCCTAAGCCCATTGTTGTCTTGGAACAACCTCCAGTTTCTCTGACTTGGGCAAAGAGCCAAGTTTTTCTTCCTGTGTTCCACACCTCAGACACACATACCCTCATTGCCAGGACATGTTGGAGACGTGAGCCGTTGAATAGGTGGTTTCACACCTGCCTCTTCCGAGCTCCAATGTCTGGAAATACCTCAAGGTCCCCGAGGCTGTGTGTCTCAGATAGCCCAGGATCATGTGACTATGCCCTGGAAAAACCGTCCCTGGCCTCAGTTTTTGACCTACACAAATAATTTGAGAGTGAGATGGGTCCTTGAGAGTCCATGTCAGATGAGGAAACGGAGGCCCAGAAAGGAAGGGACTTGACTATCTCATGACCACGGCCAAGAACTCGTCACCCTTTACGGCCAGGGGGCTCTGGAGTATAGGCCGCTGCCTGCGACACCTCTGACCAGCGCCCAGTCCAGTGTGGCCGGCTGACTGACTAGTCCATGGAAGCATCTTCATTTCTCAGGCTGGGGTCGGACCCAAAGTCACCGAGAATAGAGTGAGCGCCTAGACTCGCGCCCCCCTCCCCGGTTTTCTTGAATCTTCGCCACACCCTGTTGCAGATCAATGGCCGGGGACTGCGGGTGGAGAAACTGGGCCTAGGTCACTCGAGTTGGTGACCCTGTTGGTTCACGTCTCGGCCACCCCAGGGGCGTGACCACCCCAGGGGTATGGCTAGACTCGCCGGGACCGAGAGCGGGGAGTCCGGGCCTGCGGGGGGGGCGTGGTCACGCCGGCGCCGGCAGAGAGCGTGCGCGGCGGTCTCGGGCTCCGATTGGCTCCTGCCGCAGGGAAGGCGGGGCCTGACTGCCGCGCTTCCTCCTACCGCAGCTTCCGCGGCGCAGCCCCAGCGGCGGGAACGCCTGGAGCAGCCTGAAGTCGAGCAGGGGTAGGCTGGGTGGTAGGGCTGGGGCCGGAGCTGGGGGTCAGAGTCAGTGCTGAATACTGCCCTGAGACGGCGGGCTCTGCGACCCTGCGAGGTGAGAAGGCGGGCACTCCCTGACTGGGCCTCCGCCCCGCCTGGGGGACCGCGGGGCTCTTCCTGGACAATCCGGCTAGCCAGTTTCGACCACCGCCCCTGTCACTGCTCTGATCCCTCCCACCAGCCCCGATCTCCAGTCCGCGGAAGGGCACGCTCCACCCCCAGCCTGCACAGTTGGTCCCTCCCAGGCAGGTTGTTCAGCCTTGTAGACCCAGGCCGGGACCCCTTCCCTTACTCATGAAGAGCTGACCCTCAGTCCCACCTCTGGATCCCAGTAACTGCTGTTTCTCTTTCCCTTTGCAGATGGACGGGCCAGAGGGCAATGTCGGTCAGCCCGGCCCAGCTGAGCGGTCCCACCGAAGCAGCGTATCCTCAGTGGGAGCCCGAGGTGGGTCGCTGCCCTCTTCTCCTATCTGTACCCCCCGGAGGTGTGGCTCTGCCTTGTCTTCTCTTTTACTAATCTTATGTAATTAAGATATAAGGTACGGCTGGGTATATAGCTCAGTTGGTTGAGTGCCTGCCTCGCAAGCACCTGGGCCTGGGTTCAATCCCCAGCACCGCAAAAAAAAAAAAAAAAAAAAAAAAAGAAAGAAAGAAAAAAGAAAAAGATATAAGGTGTGTTGAGATGTGGCACACGAGTCAGAGTCAGAGGACCTGGGCTTTGTAGCTAGCTTAGTGATCAGTGGGTACTCTTCCTGAATTCCTGCTCTCATTTGTAGAACAGGCAAGTCTCACCTAGCTGTGAAATTCGAGTGAGTACACATGAATGAAAAGTGACACCTTCACTTTCTCTGTTCCTTTTCTTTTTCACAAACAGCCTTTTGAGAGCAGGGATCATTATCTTCCCTTTATAGGGAGAAAATTGGGCCCTAGAGAGGTTAAATCACAGGCTATTAGAACCCTCCAGCTAATCATGAACTTGAGCCTTCTCTTCTTTGCCTCTGTTTTCCCTCCCTGTAAGTTGGATCTGAACCTCAGCCTCCAGGAGATGATTTTTGGATGTCTCAAAGTAGCTCTTGGGACAGAAGAGACTGGGGGTCCAAAAAGTACCTTCACTGTGTTGATTCTAAAGTGTACCCTGCCCTTTCACTGATTTCTCTTCATTTGGTTCACAGCTAGTCTTTGAGGGAGGGATATTATCTCCCGTTTTGTAGACGGGTCAACCATCTGACTAAAGTCTAGCTAATGTCAGCCAGTTAGACTGAGACCAGACAAGAATTGGAACCCCCAGATGTTGGCCTCCAGGCATTGTCCTTTGCTGCCTGCAGTTCCAGGGATGGGAATTGGAATCTTGCTGCTCTGCCAGGGGTGTCCCTTTGGCTGTGTGCCCCAGATGGAAATTCCATAGCTTGTCACAAGAGAATGGTCTGCTCACTGGGTTGTCCCTACCTAGACTGCTTTTTTCTTTTTCTTTTGCCACACTGGGGACTGAGCCCAGAGGCACTTTACCACTGAGCCACATCCCCAGCCCTTTTTAGTTTTATTTTGAGACAGGGTCTCACTAAGTTGCCTAGGACCTAGGTGGCTAAGGCTGGCCTTAAACTTGCAATCCTCCTGCCAAGTCCCTGGGATTACAGGTGTGTACCACCACCACCACATTGGCTTCCTAGCTTGCTTTAGGCTGTCCTGAAAAGCCACAGTATTGGCTCCTGAGTCTTGAAGAGTCCTGAGGAAGCAGAGAACTGGAATTTTCTTTGACTGGGATGACCTTAGGAATTCTCATTCCCTTCTTAGCCTGGACTAAGGAGAGAATGAGTCTTGTCTAAAGGAAACTGTGGATTCCCCTCTTCACTCCCAGCCTGATAGGCTAACTGCCATGACTTCAGGATGGGTTCAGCTTGCATGCCATGGTCTCCACCTGTGGAATGTTCTTTAGGGCAGAAGTGCAGCAGTCCTTGGGGCTGCTGGAGAGCTGGAGGTGGGGGTTTGTCATGGCCAGCTCTAAGTTGAACCTTAGGGGTGGGGTAAGGTTGGTGTCTAGGCCAGAGTGCTGGGTTTCTGGGTGGTTTGAGGGTCTCATGGAAGTCCTGATGGGCAGCACTCCAAATGGGGTCTTTTGGAAAGGATGTTGGGACTCTGCTTCAGGAGTGTAGCCTGGGTCACCCCCACGGGGTGTAGGAGTGTGGAGGGTGCCTGGTCGGCCTGTCTGTGCCCGGCAGTGGGCCTTAGCTGACCCTGCCTGGCTTCCATCACAGCTGCTGACGTACTGGTGTACCTGGCCGATGACACAGTGGTGCCCCTGGCTGTGGAGAACCTGCCCTCACTCAGTGCTCACGAGCTGCACCGGGCAGTCCGCGAGGTCCTGCAGCTCCCAGACGTTGCCCTGGAGGCCTTCGCACTCTGGCTCGTCTCCCCGCTGCTGGGTAAGGCTTGGTGGCGAGCAGCCCTGGGCAGGAGGGTTGGAAGGGCACTGACCAGTGCTGGAGGGAGGGGCAGCTCCTGCAGCCTCCGGCGACTCGCTGCACACCAGGAAGCTGGGACGTGTGTTCTGGAGCTGGCTGCCCCTTGAGGATCCAGAGCCCTGAGGAGCCCTTTCTTTCATTTGGCTGGTGGCAGGGGAAGGGACTGTGAGAAGGGCTCCCTGGTCACTGAGCACACCTTTTGTGCCACAGCCCGGGCTGCACTCTGCAAGCAGTTTCACTGTGACCCAGACCCGTTCTGCAGTGAGGAATTTGAGGCCTCGCAAAACAGCAGGGAGGTGCCGGGCCCTGACTGGGTGCTGTTCCTTGGGGTTAGGGAGGAAAGTGAGGTATAACCAGCCGCAGTGATGGTGGCGTCTGTCGAGGGTGGATAGGCCAGGAAGAGAAAGGACACCATTTCTTTGCACAAGGGTCTAAGCCCTGCCTCGTTTTTGACCCTGTAACTACACACTTCCTGCCCTTTCCAATTGGGACCCCAGGGTGTGTGGAAGAGGGGGCAGTGGCTCTCCAGACCCTTACCCAGGGAACCCTGTGTGAATAGGGTCCCCTAACCTGCTACCTTGGACAGGAAGAAGGCCAAGGGACAGAATGCCCCCATGTCATATTTGGGAAAGTAAAGTGGTGCCAGAACCAGCATGTTTTCTGAGCCTAAATATTCCCTTTGTTGAAGAGGTGACTGGTCCCATTGAGAGGGCGAGCAGGAGAGCCTAAGTCCGGCCCCCAGCCACCTCCTCTCCTGAGGCCACTGGAGTTTGTGCGTCTCCCCCAGAGGGAGCATCCCAGTGAGCCAGCTCCCAGCACCCCCTACTGCCCCCCGCCCCCGCGAGCTTCCTGTGCAGCTGCTGCTCTCGGGCTGCCGCCCACCCTCTTCCTGCTGACCAATGTCTGGCCATTCCACACCCAGCCCAGCTGCCCCCCTTCACCCTCAGAGCTGCTGGTCAGGACTGTGGGCCCCTTGGCTGTATCTTTGGAAAGCTGGAGGTGGTGGGCCTGAGTGGGTGGCCCCTGCCCTGCCTTGGGAGGCTCCCAGTGCTGCTGCTGGGCAGCTTGTTCCCCTCTTCACTTCCTCCGCCCCCGCCCTCATCGCATTCCTCTACCCAGTGGCAAGAACTGAATGGGCTGCCTGTGTGGCATGGCATCCAGGAGGAGGGTGGCTGAGGCTGCTGCATAGTCAACACCCACATTGTTCCCAGACTGTTTTGGGAGGCTGAAAGGCTACACTTCACCTTTGCCTCAGGCCCCAGAGCCCCTGATCTCCCCCACAGCACACTGGTGAAGCAGTAGCAGAGACCCCAGAGTCTCCTTCAAGGCGGGCATGTGGTGCCATCTGCAGGAGCCCCCTTCGGACAGCTCTTTTGGTAGAATTTGGCCTACTCGATGCCACTGTGGTTGCACGGGGCAGGGCTCCAGGGACTGTCAGTCTCATTTGGGTGACAGCCTCCAGGCAGGAAGGCCCCATGTGGAAGTCTGGAACCAAGGTTATCATAGTCATTTTCTGATGACGGGATCCTTTGAGCTGCTGGGACCTGTAGCAAAGGCAGAAGGATATCCCTGTCCCCAGCTGTCCTCTTCCCCACAGTGTCTAGTTGATCCCAGCTAGCGAGTTACTGTTTATTCCGTAAGGAGGTACAAAGCCGTCTGGCCCTGGGCAGCTTCTGCTTGCTGGGGGTACCACAGGCAACAGTGAGCTTGAAGTGGGGACTTTCAAGTTGGGAGTGTGGAGAAGGGAAGTTTGAAGAACAAAGCTCTACTCCTGACTAACCTCTTATGACCTTGGCAATCCCCATCCCTCTGTGAGTGATCCTGATGCCCTCGCAGCCCTGACTTCCTGTGAGTCTCCAGGTAGAGCAGGAAGAGGGACTGATCAGGCAGGAAGGTGGGAGAGAGTGCTTCCTGGAGGGCAGAGGAAGGCAGCTCTTGGGGAAAATGGTGTACTTGGTATCTAGGCAGGAAATGAGAGCTGTGGAGGGTGAGTGGCAGAACACCTGGGTCAGAAATGATGGGATAAGAAAGGACTGAAGAAAGTGGACAGAGGTTAGGTGGAAGAGCCTGAAGATGGAGGCCAGTTTGGAGGCCTTGGCTCCTGTTTGAGATCAGGATCAGGGTTGGAACCGGGTGTGGTAGCACAGCCTGTAATCCCAGCTACTGGGGAGTCTGAGGCAAGAGGATTGCAGTTTGAGGCCAACCTGGGCAACTTAGCAGGACTCTGACTCAAAATTTTAATAAAGCAAAAATCTGGGGATGTAGCTCAGTGGTAGAGTACTCCTGGGTTTAATCCCTAGTACCAGAAAAAAAGAAAAAGGAGAGATCAGGGTCCAGATGGAAGTTCCAAAGAATGGAAATGAGAACGCTTGGCACCAGGCTGGCAGGACAAGGCACTCAGCCATCAGTGGGAGGGAGAGAGAGAGGAAAGAAGTGCGGGCAGAAGACAGAGTGGCAGGTAAGTGGCAGGTGTTCTGCCACCCCCCCTCCTGCATCCTCAGCAGGAACCTCAGTTGATCTGAGTGGTTGGAAACCCTCACACCTCTCAGAGGCAGCACCCCAGGTGGCCACTATCAGCTGGTGGAAGGGTGTTGGCCTGAGGGGCTGAATCCCAGGCTGACAGCACAGGTCGAGGGCCACGAGTGGAGGGCTCAGTCATTGTGCCAGTCCGTGTTGGGGCCCTGTGTGCACAGGACCAACTCCTGTCCATGTGTCACTCACAGTCTAAGGCAGGCCGAGGTAGTTAGAGGTTGTCAGGTGGTGGAAAATTCTGGAAAGACAAGCAGATGGCACATATGTGAGATAGGAATTTTCAAAGAGGTGCTGCCTTGGTTAGGGATCCAGGGCAGATGACCTTGAACTAAGATTTGAGCTGCCAGCCACGTGCAGATCTGGGAGACAGGATTCCAAGGCAAGAAGAGCAGCAGGTGCAGATTGTCCCCAGCACAATGACACTAGGAATGTTCTAGTGATTTACGAAGGCCTGCATGGCAGGAGCAGGGTAGGGGGAGCAAGGGAGGCAGCAAGGTGAGAGCAGCCAGGCAGGAGCTGGGCAACATGGCGCTTGTGTGCCATGGAGGTGAGCTTGCAGGATGAGGGTCACAGCGTAGAGCCTGGCAGTGGGGAGGCCCAGGGCAGGGACGGGCAGCTTCTCAGACCTCTGGGCCCTCATCTCCAGCCTCAGGTTCTGCTTCCTGATAGTTCCGGGTCCCTCTGCATCTCCTCCCCCACCTGCTTCCATCCACCTCAGCCTCTGGGCTCCAGCTCACCCTGGGGCTGGAGTGGGTAGGGGCTGGCTCTGTCTGGAGCCTGACACCCTTTGTGACCTCGGGCAAGCAGTTTAACCTCTCTGAGCTCTACTTTCTGTGCAGGTAAAATGGACAATAGAGTTATTAGGGTAAATGCACAAGAACCACTTGCAATGGTTTTGGACCCTTGGTACCTGCTCAGTGACTTGGCTGCCACTGTCCTCATTGTTGCTATGAGGGGGGCAGTTATGACGGGGATGGGTGGGCACCATCACCCTGCTCCTGAGGCTACATGAGTGCCTTTTCTCTCCTCCTGCAGAGGTGCAGCTGAAGCCTAAGCACCAGCCCTACAAGGTGGGCCGACAGTGGACTGAGCTGCTGCTGCGCTTCACTGATGCCCCGGATGATGATGTGGCCATGGGTCAGTGCTGCTTTGGGCTGGTGGAGCTGCCCTGGCTGAGGGGCAGGGGAGATTGGGTGCCTAGCGGAGGCTGAGTAGGGGCAGCTGGGAAGCATGGCGGGCGAGGTGGTGCACTGTAGCCCTATCTCTGGGGCCCTCAGGCTTGAGGGTTTTCTTAGTCAGAGTGGGTGAGATTGGGAGCTGGGCCTGAGCGGGTCACAGGGGAGGCAGTGCTGGGAGGAGCAGGGTGGCTGACCAGTGACACTGCTTCTCTCCCCAGATGAGCCTTCCCTGCAGTTCCGAAGGAACGTCTTCTTCCCCAAGCGGCGGGAGCTCCAGGTGAGGCCGCGAGCCCTGGCTGAGTACCCCACCAGGCTGTGCAGCTCCTCTTCTTTCTTCATGCCTCACCCCAGCTGGCTGAGCCATCCTCTGCCATCCTGGCCCACAGATCCACGATGAGGAGGTCCTGCGGCTGCTCTATGAGGAGGCCAAGGGCAACGTGCTGACGGCGCGGTACCCATGTGACGTGGAGGACTGCGAGGTGCTGGGAGCCCTGGTGTGCCGTGTGCAGCTTGGGCCCTATCAGCCTGGCCAGCCTGCTGCCTGCACCCTGAGGTGAGGGGCACCTGTTGGGGGAGGTTGCCCCACTCAGGAGTGGTCTGTGGTCTGTGGTCCTGCGAGGTGGGGCACAGTCCTGCCGTCTGGAGGCCTCAGTCCCATCTCACATGCTCACTATGTGGCCTTGTGTGAGTTGCTCCACCTCTCTGAACCCCCTTGTCCTCATGTGGGCAGTGGGAGACCTGGGTGAAGTGCTGTCTAAGGGGGCTCCACAGCCTGAGAGGCCTCGATGTGTGTGAGGGTGGAGGCCGACCTCTGGCTGAAATCAGGAGGGAGCTGGCCTTGCTCTTTGAAGTCACAGAATCGATCTTTGATCTGATTCTGATCAGATTCTGATTCCAACACTGATTCTGCAGTGACCAGTGACAGTCCAGCTAAATTCCAAACCCAGGGAATGGCACCCCATTCCCCAGACACTCATCAAGCCAGTGGTGCTTCCCAAACCTCAGGCCTGCCTCCACGTGCGATATGTAGGCCTGGGGGTCTGCCCTAGCTGCAGACCAGGCTGCTCTCCCTTCATGGAGGACGACACTGAGGGTTAGAGATGACTTCAGGGGGTGTTGGTGCCTACCCTGTTACATTGGATGAGGCAGGGGAGATGTGCAGTACCTGGACCCTGTGCTGAGGCTGATGACCGGAGCCTGGCAAGGACTACCCCAGGCTCAGAGCTGGCTCAAGGCTGGTGGCCATGGGACCCAGGTGCTTGTAGTGGGAACATCTGTTCCTCTTGTAGGGACAACATACCCAGCTCAAACTGTTGGCACACATGGGCCTTTGTCAGCTCAGGTAACATTCAAGCCTGGATGGTCAGGGTCAGGGCTCAGCTGGGTCGGGGTCAGGCCCGTTCTCTCTCTTCTTGCCCAGCCCTTGTCCTCCTGCCCCTGCCAGCTCAGACATGCTCATGCCTTGGACTCAGTGGTGTAGCCATTGAGGGCTGGTCTTCCCTTGTGTGACCAGAGCCCTTGGACTCATTCTGGTGACTGGTGGGTTGGTTCCAGGTTCACCCACAGGAAGCACCATGAGCACGCTGTTGAGTGTCCACAGCCCGAGTCCTCCCGGGGGTCCCACCACGAACCCACACAGACCCCATGAGCTGAGAGCAGGAAAGGCTAGGTTTTCTCATGGCACGTGGGAGCTGTTCCTGAAAGAAGGGATGTGAAGGGACAGGTGACGAAATGTCCAGAGCAGCCCTGTGGGGTCCCCTCTTCATGCCTGCTGTGCCTGGGCCTCCTGGGCCAACACAGGTTCCTTCCCTCTGTCCTTCGGCTGCAGCTTCTTTCCCTGCCGCTGTGGCCTGAGGTGTTTGGGGCCCCAGAATCCCCAACGAGACCTTCTGCTCTGGTGAAGACAGCACAGTGAGATTTTTTAGCACTAACCCTGACCTGGGCCCATGCCAGCACCCCAGCTTTCTGTTTGTGGGATTTATGTCTGTTTTTCACGCACAGGGAGCCTCACAGACCCAGAGCCCCCGCCAGTCCACAGCCCCCACAATCCCCGGGTGGCCTAAGATGGGATTTACACTGCGATCCCCTCCTGCTCTGTGTGGGTGTGTGATGGGTGCCCTGTTCTTCGTGAACCTGTGCTGATTCTGGGCTGCTGTTTCAGCAGAAGAAAGTATGGAGAGTGTCAGGCCCCCTTGCACAGTTTTAGTCAGAAAAGCTCCCCTCGCTCAGAAGTCCCAGTCATCTTCCCTGGCGAAACAGATGCTGCTCTGAAGCCCCCCTGCCAATCTGGTTCCCACGGGGCTGCTCTCGGCTCCCTTCTGGGTTCCCGACTTCCTGCACTCACTTGGCCCTCAGTGTCAGTGAGCACTTGCAGGACCCTGTGGGGGACCCCTCCACAGTGCCTGGTACCCCACAGGTGCTCCCAGTGGTGTGTCTCCTCTCCTGGGGTGAGGATGGGGCCTGCTGGACTCCATCCGTCCCCTCTGCCAGCTTGGTGGGTTCTTTGGGTTTCCTGGATGGGGAGCTGGTGCTCAGTGAGAGGCAGGCAGGGCCTCCCATGTGGAGGCTGTACACCCGAAGATGGTGTGATAGGCGGGACAGTCAGGTGGCCCAGGCTCCTGGTCAGATGGACTGGCACCTGGCACAGCAGCAGAGAGCAGGATAGAGTGGGTAAGACCTGGGCAGTCCTCATGGGCTCTCACTCCACTCCTGGGTCTGTGCATGGAGAGCCTTGCCGGGTTTTGGGAGTCACAGTAACTCCCTGGTGCCAGTGGCGGAGCACAGAGCAGGGCAGGAGCCTCCTGCTGGTTGCACAGTGGTCATGGCTGAGGCGGGTAGTCTGACTCCAAAGCCTGCCCTGGGGAGGGGCACAGCCGCTCCCACTGTCGTTGGGTGTGCTGCTGTGCCTGCCTGGGCCTCTTCCTCGGTCTCTGGCTTAGGCGTTGTGTTCTCTGGTCACCTGTTTTCTCTTAATGGGGATTGCTCCCCACCCGCACTTCACAGGGGCCCCTCCACACCAGGCTGGGTTGGTCATTGAGCCAGGCTCCTGCTGAAATGGAACATGGGGTTCCTCTAGCAGTCAGTGTCCAGATCAGGGGCCTCTGGCACCCCCACTGGGAGGGCCCTGGTGTGATCGAATGCCCTGTGGGCCCCTGAGCCCTTCCTTTCCCCGCGGTGTGGCACCCACATCCTGAAGTCCGTGGCACCTCCGGCAGGGCCACCAGCACCCACCTTCCTTCCCCACAGGGAGAAGTTGGACTCCTTCCTCCCTGCCCACCTCTGCAAGCGGGGCCATGGCCTCTTTGCTGCTCTCCGGGGCCGCGGTGCCAAGTCTGGGACCAGCGAGCAGGGCTTGCTGAACGCCTACCGCCAGGTGAAGGAAGCAGTCGGCGGCAGCGACGGCCAGTGTGAGGCCGCCCTGGGCTCCCACTACCGCGCCTACCTCCTCAAGTGCCACGAGCTGCCCTTCTACGGGTGAGCAGCCTCGGCCCTGGCCGCCCTGCCCGTGGCCCGGCAGTCTGGTCCTGGCAGCTGCCCGTGAGCCCCTGCGGCTCCAGCGGCTCCGGCCTCCCTGTGAAGTGCTGCCTGGGCATGAGCACCAGGCCTCAGCCGGCATCTGCGCCCCCTCCCTCCTGTCTCGGGCCAGGACACCCTGGATGGGTCTCCTCCCGCCTGCCATGGTCACTTGATGCCTGGCCTGGCTGGGCGTCCTGCAGTCAGCTCCTCGCTCACCTGTCAGCGTACAGATACCTCCTGCGCACCTGCTGCACGCTGGGCACGCTGGGCACGCTGAAGGGCCCTTGGTGGGCCAGAGACCCTGCGTCCCCTGCCTAGTAATGCCCGTGTTCGAGTGGATGCGGAGGGAGGGGGAGACGGGGCAGCACTTGCAGGTAGGCACGGCAGCCAGGAGAGCAGGGAGGGAGTGACAGTGACCCACAGGCTTGGCACCGGCCCAGTGGTAATGGGAGAAGACCTGGGACGAGGCATGCTGAGGTCAGGAGGGTCTCTGAGGCCAGGTGCCACACGCTGCAGACCTGCAGCTTCGTGGCCATTCGCTCGCGCTGTTGGTGCATCCCCAGGTCCAGGCTGATGAAGGACCTCGGCCTGGCCGAGGGAGCAGGGCTTGGCGGCCGGAGCCACTGGCTTTCGTGAAGCTGTTTTTCCTTGCGTGTATGCGGGGGGTGGAACGCCGGGCCTTGTGCATGCTCGCGAGGCAGCACTCTCTTAGGTGCTGGGATTGAGCCCAGGGGCTCTGGACAGCTGAGCCACACACACCCGGTACTTTTCATTTCATATTTTTTTTTTAGTTGTTGATGGGCCTTTATTTTATTCACTTATTTATATGCAGTGCTGAGAATCGAACCCAGTGCCTCACACTTGCTAGGCAAGCGTTCTACCACTGAGCCACATCCCAGCGCTTTTTCGTATTTTATTTAGAAACAGGGCCTCACTGAGTTGTTTAGGGCCTTGCTAAGTTGCTGAGGCTGGGTTTGAACTTGTGATCCTCCTGCCTCAGCCTCCCAAGTCACTGGGGTTATAGGCTGTGCCACCACGCCCATCCCTTCTCAGTCTTGAGCCTAGGAAGTTGTTCCCCTGAGCAACCCTCACCTTCTCTGTGTCCTAGCAGGTCCTTGCTGCTCAAGGGTGTTTGTCCTAGACAGTGGGCAGGTAGCCTTAGCCTCCCCCACCAGGCCGAGTCCCCGTCTCCAGCCATTCCTGAATGCACCTTGCTCTGTCCCCCCGCCTGGGTCTGTGCTCTCTCCTCCGTCTATAGCATCTGCTCTGCCCTTGCCGTCCAGTTGTTTCACGACTAGCTCAGATGCGGCCACCCCCACAAAGCCTCCCCTCACCCTGTTCAGTTCTTTTCCTCCAGGGCAGGTTTCTGTTTAACCCTGTCACCCAAACAGCTTAAGCCATCTTAGGGCCCAGAGCAGTCCTCCTGCAGTGTACCAGGTGCTGGAAGGAGTGGCTGACACCGTCCCCTTCCCAGGTGTGCCTTCTTCCACGGTGAGATTGACAAGCCAGCCCAAGGCTTTCTACACCGGGGCGGACGCAAGTCAGTGACGGTGGCCATCAGTCTGGAAGGCGTGCATGTCATCGACAGCAGGGAGAAGGTACAGCCTCCAACTCCTCTGGTGTGGGACCTGAGGCCACCTCAGTGGGTTTGAAGGGAGTGGGGATCTCGCCCAGGCTCTCCTGGTTCCCCTGAGCCTGTTACAGGCCTGGGTGCGGGGGAGGGAGGGGGGGGACCGTCAGGGAGTGTCCCTGGAGTCCTGCTCATGATCTGAGGGCTTCCTTGGGTCTGCTCTGGGTCAGCTTTCCTGCCTGGCGTGCTGGGCCGCAAGTGGCTGGAGTTGGGAGGAGGGGCAGCAGGATCTCCCTTTTGAGTGCAGAGAGTCGGGGTGCCTGGCTGCTCTGCCTGCCGATGGTGGAGGCCAGCCGCTGGTGTTCTAGAAGGACCCCATGGCTGGAGCCCAGGGGGCTACCCAAGGCCCACTGTTCCCTGGACATGGCCGGCTTGCCTCTCTGCCCGTGCAGACATCTATGCCCACAGCCCTCCCTGTGTGGCGAGAGCTTCCCTGCACCTGGGCTCAAGTCCCCTCCCAAACTGGCTGAAGAGTTTTGACTGGCATCCCTTTGTCTCAGGGAAGGACTCCTGCCCTTCCTGGTCAGCAGGTCTCTTTCTCCCACCTGCCTCTTCCCCCACTCAGCAGTTGGGGGCTTGCCCCCCTGGTGGGGAGCTTGAGGAATAGGTTCTTGGCCTCCCTGACCCCAGCCCCCGGGAGTGTGATGAAAGCCAGCTCCTCTCCTTAGAGAAATGCATGGAGGAATTTAGACTCAGCCTCGCAGAAATGAACACCCCAGTCTGGAGTGCCCTCCTGGCAGAGGCAGAGTGGGACAGGGTGGGGCAGCCTCTGCCAGGTATGCAGGCCTCCCTGTTCTCCCCTGGCCAGCACGTCCTGCTGGGCCTCAGCTTCCAGGAGCTGTCCTGGGACCACACCTCCCCCGAGGAGGAGGAGCCTGTCCTGTGGCTGGAGTTCGATGGGGACAGTGAGGGCATGCCCGTCAACAAGCTGCTCAGGATCTACTCCAAGCAGGTGAGCAGCTAGCATGTGGTGGTGCCGCCCCTGCTGGGGGTTGGGGGCGGGCTGTGCTGGGCCCAGGGCTGGCTGGGAAGGAGGCAGGCGCTGCCCAGGCCCTGGGGAAGGGCTGCGGGCTTCTGCTGCCTGGGGGCTGCCCCCTGGAGCTCCAGAGGCCTGCTCTGCAGCTCTTACAGCCAGGCTGGCGGCCACTGCACTTGGAGCAGCTGTTCCTCGGGGCTTCCGTGAGCAGCTGCACCATCTCAGCCTGTCTTCCAGGCCCTGTGAGGTCAGCGCCGGCTTCTTGCAGGTCTCAGATGAGGAGCTCTTCAGTGTAAGACATGCAGCCTTTGGAGGCTGGTTCTCTGCGCTGAGCAGCGTGCTTCTGAGGCTCCTCCGTATGCTTGGTTGTGTTTTTCGGGAGGTAGAAGGTGCTAGGACGGAACTCAGTGCTCCGGGCCACACTACACAAGTGCCCTCACACGCCAGGCCCCAGTTCATTCCCCTGTTCTCAGTAGTCCGTTGTACAGGTGCAGCTTCTACCTGCTCACCCACTGGAGAGTGTTTGGGTTCCCAATTTTTTCCTTTCATTGGTAAAGCTGCTCTAAACACTTACATAGAGGTCTTTATGTGGGCATGGATCTTCTTTTGTATGAAAACCTGGAGTGAGTTTGCTAGGTTGTGTGATAAACGCATGGTCAACTTTATTAGAAACTGCCGGACGGGGCTCGGTGGCTCACACCTGTAATCTCTGCAGCTTGGGAGGCTGAGGCAGGAGGATTGCAATCTCCAAGCCAACCTCAGCAATTTGGCAAAGCCCTAAGTAACTTAGTGAGATCCTGTCTGAAAAGAAAAGAGCTGGGGGCCTGGAGTTGTGGCCTAGTGGTACAGCACTAATCTAGCATGTGTGGGGCACTGGGTTCGATTCTCAGCACCACATATAAATAAATAAATAAAGGTCCATCAAGAACCAAAAAAGAAAAAAACAAAAAAGAAAAAAAAAGAAAAGAGCTGGGGATGTGGCTTGGTGGTTAGGTTCCCCAGGTTCAATCCCTGGTAGAAAAAATATATATATATTATGGATTTCAGATTTTCACATAAGGATGCTCAACCTACAGTTAAATCTTGAAATCAGGTAGTATTATTTCTAGAACTTGGGTTTGTTTGTTTTTGTTTTATCAAAGTTCTTTTGGGGCCAGGAATGGTGACGCACACTGTAGTTACCAACTTGGAAGGCTGAGGCAGGAGGATCACAACTCAGCAAGACCCTATCTCAAAAAAATAAAAATAAATACAAAGGATTGAGGGAATAGTCCAGTGGTCAGGCACTCCTGGGTTTAATCCCCAGGACCAAAACATAGTAAAAAATGTATTTTGGCTATTCTAGTTCCTTTGCAATTTCCATATGAATTTTAAAATCAGCATGTGGATTTCTACCCCTCCTCACCCCCCCAAGAAAACACCACCTGGGATTTGTTTTTGGGTTTGGTACTAGGAATTGTAACTCAAGTGCTAGAGTTGTGTAGCTCTACCACTGGGCTACATCTTGAATTCTTTTCATTTTTAATTTTAAACAGGCTTTTAATAAGTTGCCTTGAACTTGGGATCCTCCTGCTTCAGCCTCCCAAGTAGCGGGATTATAGGCATGTGCCACACTGGGCACCGCCTGGAGTTCTGATAAGATCGCATTGGTGACTTTGGGGATACCTGAGTCACTTCAGTCCACTTCTTTCTACTTTGTGTGTTGGGGGTTTCCTGGGGAGGGAACCCTGGGCCTCAAGCATCTAGGCAAGTGCTATACCGCTGCGCCACACCCCAGCCCCCTCTTATTTCTGTATCTCCTCCATTTATTTGTCCTTGGTTTCTTTCATTAGCGTTTTGTCAGATTCGCCCTTTTCCTTGTCCTTTTCGTGCCTTCTGGTGTGCTTGGTGGTGCTCCTTCCATGTTGATTTGCAGTTGTTCTCGCAGTACTTGGATGGCAGCCATGTACCCTGCAGCCTCCTGCAGCTCCCTACTTCTGGTCGTCTTCCTTCAGGCCGTTCTGTTGTCTGAGTGGGACAGTTACAGTTGTCACCTTCTGATCTGCACACCTGTTGCTTGTCCCGTCTGGACCTGTTGCTTGTCCCGTCTGGTGTTCTGAGACGAGTGGACATCCGGCCTGCCCTGGTCTGAGGGGAAGGCCTGGTCCTGCCCTGTGTGTGGCCTTAGCTGGGGGCTCCTCCTAGACCCTTTGTGGGCTGAGGGAACTCCTGGAGCCTGGCGTGCTGTCATCCCAGAGCAGTTCTGCAAATGGTGCTTGGATGGAGGGGCTTTGTGACCCCACGAATCAAGCTCTGCCTTGGCTCTTATTCCAGGGAGCTTAGGGAGCTCCTCTCACTCATGGGCAGTGAGAGAGGAAGCCCCATGTGGACTGTGCCCAGAGGGCAGTGCAGGGACTAGGTCTCAGCTGCTGCTCTTCCTCCTGGGCCAGGGGCTGCCCACCCTCATGCTCCTCCCAAGGGCGCTGCTGCCAAGGCCTCAGGCCACACGGGGATGGTCAGGGGCTACCAACAAGCACCCGACCCATCTCCACAATCTCTTCTTGATTCTGGGAGCTTCTCCTTGGGAGCACGAGAGCCTGACTCACCCCTGCCATTTGCCAGCCCCTGCAGCAACACCTGGTTCACAGTAGGTGCTCAAAGGGATGCCACCCTTGACAGCCTTCTCTCTGTGACTCCCCGAGAAACCCAGGTCCCTGTATCATGCCTGGCTGTGCCCCAGATACTGGCTACCTCACCTTTTATGTCAGTGTATGTTCAGTTGTAAATCTGTAGGGAAGACGTCACTTTGAAAGAATGTGCTCATGGGGAGCCACCCCCGCCGGTGACATCGCCTCACTTCCTGGAGCTCGCAGGTGCTCCCAACCAGTGCACAGTGGCTTTCTGGAAATGCAGCTGGGCTCCCCACATGCTCCAGCCCACGGTCAGCCTTCCCAGGCTGTGTCTTCTGGAATGTTCTTTCTTTTCCACTTCACCTCCCACACCAGGAGACCCTACTCATCCGCCAGGCCTCACCTCTGAAGTCTTCACGTGGGACCCCTCTCCTGCCCCCTACTCCCTGGAGCACCTGCTGCACCCGCCTCCCACCTACCTACCTCCCTCCCTCCCTCCCTCCCTCCCTCCCTCCCTCCCTCCTTCCTTTCCTTCCTCCCTTCCTTCCTCCCTCCCCTGACCACTTGCCAGTGCTCCCCCCGAGGGCAGAGCCTTGGGTCTGTGTGTCATTGATGTCACTTAGCCCGGGCATGGAAAAGCTGGGCCAGAGGCCTCACGCTGGCCCTGCTGCTCTCCCAGGCTGAGCTGATGAGTGGCCTCATCGAGTACTGCATCGAGCTGAACCAGGCCTCAGAGCCCGCTGCTCCCCTGGAGGGCACGGCTGGTGCCCGCCCAGCCACAGGCCCCTCTCTAGCTCCCGCCCAACGCCCCAAACTGCGGAGGCAGGGCAGCGTGGTGTGCAGCCGCATCCAGCATCTCTCCACCATCGACTACGTGGAGGACGGTGAGTCATCTCATGCGTGTGTGTATCACATGTGCACGCACACTCACGCTGCCTCAGCGACTCCGAGGGTGGGGAGCTCTGGAGCCATTCCGACAAGGTGGGTCGGCCTGTGTGCCCCGCCACGCCAGGTTCTTTGTACATCTTGGTAGCATTTAAATGTGTGTGGTTTTTTTTATACTGGGGATTGCACCCAGGGTCCTTAACCACTGAGCCACATCCCAGCCCTTGTTTTATTTTTTATTTTGAGTCGATTGCTTAGGGGCCTCGCTAAGTTGCTGAGGCTGGCTTAGAACTTTCAGTTATCATCCTGCCTCAGCCTCTGCAATGCCGGGATTACAGGTGTGTATCCCCACGCCCAGCGCATCTAAATTTCTTCCCATGAAGCCAGGCACAGTGGTGCACGCCTGTAATCCCAGCATCTTGGGAGACAGGAGGACTGTGGTTCTAGGCCAGCTTCAGCAACTTAGGGAGACCCTGTCCCAAAATAAAATAAAATAAAAAGGGCTGGGGACACAGCTTAGTGGCAGAGTGCCCCTATGTTCAATCCTTAGTACTGAAAAAGAAAAATTTTTTTAACCAACGAGCCAGTCTTATTTCTAGCCAGTTGTTAAAGCAACTTACCTATAGCTGATTCCTTGCTGGGATTCTGAAGTGTTTCCTAAGAATGAATTCCTGGGAGTGGACATGCTGGGTCCCAGGGTGTGCATTTTAAGGCTTTGGATACCTGCCACCTTCCTGTGCCCACCTGTGCCCTCCCATCAGAGATGGCAGCCCTCTCCACGCTCGCCCACCTGGCCGTGGTTGCCGTGGAGGGAGCTCTCGGTGTTTGGGGACCAGTGAAGTTTTGGCATTTTTACCTGCAGGAACATATTTATTTTTTCTTCGTGACTGACTGTTCCTTTCTTTTTCCATTTTTGTTTTGTTACTTGTTTTTTGAAAAAATTAACCTCTTGAGATCAGGGGTGCCCTGGTCCCTGACTCCAGCACTGCGAAAGCAGGACAGTTACGTCCTAGTCACCGGGTGCTTGTAACAGCTGGGTTTCGATACGGCATTGCTAACGAAAGCCCCTCCTTCATTCTGCTTTCCTTAGTCTTTGCCTAATGTCCTCTGTCCCAGCTCCTAGCCAAGAGACATCACATTTAGTTGTCATGCCTCCCTAGGCTCCTCTTGGCTGTGACAGTTTCTCAGACTTTCCTTACTGGGTGACCTTGAGAGTGCCTTTGTGGAGGGCCCGTCCTGAGTTGGTCTGGCTGGCTCTGGGCCTGGGGTGGGAAGACCACGGAGGCAAATGCCATTTTTATCACCCGTCATGGCACCCATGGTCTGCGACTAGATGTCGACCTTGACCGCCTCGTTTGATGCTGCTAACCTGAGAGGATTCTTGGTTTCTGGGGTTCGCCTCAGTCAGTTGTGTCCCCGGCAGGAAGCTGGCCTCTTGGTCAGGGGAAAGGTTTTAGTGCAGGTCCCTGGGACAGCGTCTGGCCCGTGATCAAACGCAGGGCCACTGCCTGGGATTTGAGGCCATGTGCCCCCCTCATCCTGTCACTTGTGGTAGAGTTGGGGGGTGGACAGGTCTAAAGTGGGGGCTCAGTCCAAACAGGCCCCCAAGGGAGCCGTCCATCGAGCCAGACGCAGCTTCCAGGGGCCTCAGTGCGTTCCTCCGGCTTCCCTACAGGCAAGGGCATCAAGCGAGTGAAACCGAAGCGCACCGCGTCCTTCTTCAGCCGGCAGCTGTCCAGCAGCCAGGGCAGCTACACCGTGGTGCAGCCCGCCGACAGCCTGGAGCAGGGCTGAGGGCGCCGGCCGCCCAGGCCAGGGCCGGACTGTTGACCTCAGAGCCGAGCGTGTGTGGAAGCCGCCTTGGGCCTGCGGTGTTTGAGACCACGCAGAAGTGCCTCCTGTGCCTGGATAGCATCTGGACTGCAGAGCGGGCCAGTGGCGTCCTGCAGGGTCCCTGCCACCGCCCGCCTTCCCTTGCCTGGACTCTGGGCTCAGCTGCAGTCTCAGGACCGCCTGATCAGGCCCCAGCTGCACCCCCCACGGACACGCCCTCACGCCCATCTCAAGGTGGACAGTGTCCTCTGCTCTGAGAGTACTGCTGGCAGTGTGGAGGGCTTGGGACCTGCAGGTTCCGTGTGCCTCTGATCTTCCCCCAGACTGTGGGGAGCACGTCTTGCATTCCTTCTGCGCCATTCCACCCCACACCGCAGGATGGGCTGGCGCTCCAAGGAAGGTGGGGGGCCCCTGGGACTGGACCATGCAGAAGCAGGTGCGGTCCCCAATGCCACCCCTGCCTGGCTGAATGGGACTGCAGGGAGCAGGGCAGGGTGCCCCCACTCAGGTGTGCCTGCAGGCAGAAGGGAAGTGCCTTTTTGTTAGCCTTAGGTAATGTCACTGTGCTGGGAGGTGGCCATCTTGTCCAGCAGGCCCACCAGACCCACACTCCACACTGGGAAATTCCTGAAAAGCCCTTTGTCACTCTCCTAGGTCCAGGCTGCTCCCCTGGTGGGCCAGCAAACCTGCCCCCCAGCCCCTCTGCTCCCCACTCCGCACCCCTGGGCTGGGCGTCTGGGTTCAGTTTTGGCTCTCCTCAGCTTTGGCTTGGGGGGCCTGGGAACCCTGGCAGTGCCAGGACGCACCCTCTTAGCCTCAGGGCCGAGAGTGCCTTCAGCGATGCTGGGGGCTCTCTGGGGGTTTCCCGGGGACCAGCCCCTACAGAGACCGGCTCTATGGTCTCTTCTCCCCCAGGGACGATGAAAAGCTCTTGCATGTCCTTGTTTTGTCCTCCTGGCCTTAGTGGCTTTAGTGGCTTTGTGTTGGAAATTCTGTGGGAGGAGCTCGGCCCCAGAAGGAGGGCTTTCCAGTCCCTTGGGCTTCTCTGTGGCCCACGGCTCGGCTCGGCTTGCAGTGCCAGGAAAGGCAGGCCTGGGCGACACAGGGCTTGTTCTGGTCACCTGGGGCCCACTGACTGTCACTGTATTTTTATCTGATGGGCTCAGGGGCGTGTGGGGTGGCGGCACATGTTTGTGCTCCTCAGCCTTTCTCACATTTGCTGAGCACCCAGTGCTGTGACCTTCTCTGCCTGCCCTTTGGGACAATGCAGTGTTCTACTAAGTGTCCTTTGAATGTCCTCATTCTTTTGTATCATGTGACTTATTAATAAATCCATTTCTAGCAAACTCTGGAGTGGCTCATGAAACACTGCGGGGGTGCTGCCGCAGCCTGGGACCTGACTGCTGGCCGCCTGTTTGGTTCTTGGAGTGTGTCCCGTCCTCAGGGCCGCCCCACCCAGCCCCAGGGAAGTTCTGTAGTCCAGGGGTCCCAGCAGACCACCCAGGGGAAGGGTGATGAGGAGGGCTCTCCTGAGTCCCATACCCTCCCTTGGGCTCCTGTGCCCTGGGCCTGGCCAGAGGCCGTTTGTTGTTCCCCACAGATCCTATTGGCAGCACGTCACAGTCACGCTGGAGCACAGTGGCCTTGCAGGAGGCTGCTGCGGCGGTGACACAGGCCTTGACCCTGCCGGATGAGCACAGGCTGAGATTCTGGAGATGGCAGGTGTGGGCCCTGCTCCCTCTGCAGTGTGGTCCTGGCACTACGGCTGTCTCCTCACCATCCATGACAGTGAATGGTCCTCTGGGTGGTCCTCTGCCTGACCCAGACAGCAGGATGCCATGACCACTGAGTTGGGTCTGTTTCTTGGATTTTCAAACGGGAATGATACAGCGCCCACCTCGAGGGGCTGCCGGGCACCCCAGTGCTGGCGTGGGTGGGCGGACAGTTGGTTTAACTCTAGCATCTCGGGATCTGTGGGAGGCTGGGAGGAGAAGAGGGGCCATAGGAGGAGCCCAGGCCAGTGAAAGCATGGTGTCTGACCCCAGGCCTGCTGTCCCACCCCTGGTGTCAGTTTCCTGTCACTTCTGTGACCCATCACCACAATCTTAGTGGCTTACACCAGCACATCCAGGATCTCACAGTTCTGCAGGTTAGAAACCCAGCAGGGTCGCAATGGGCTGGACTGACTCCTCCCCGAGGCTCCAGGGCAGTCCATTTCCAGCTTCTCAGGCCACCGTTTCCTTGGTTTCTGGCCCCTTCCTCATCCTCAAGGCTAATGACAGCAGCTGAGTCTTCACGTCACACATGCTAACCATCCACCCTCAGTCTCTTTCTGTGACCATCTGCTCCCTCTTCCACTTGTAAGGACCCTGTGATGACATTGGGTCAACTTAGATAATCCAAGATAACCCTCCAGTTCAAATCGGCTGCTACCCGCTGTAGCAGCACACTCCTGTAATCCTAGCTGCTTCGGAGGCTGAGGCAGGAAGACCACAGGTTGGAGGCCAGCCTCAATAACTTTGTGAGACTGTCTCCAAAAAAGGGCTGGGGACATAGTTCAGTATAAAGCACCCCTAGATTCCTGGGTTCAATCCCCAGTGCTGGGGGCGGGGGGGCGGGGGGATGTATGTGTCAGGCCCCACAAATCCTGGGTTGGCCTCTGCCCAGTAGACAAACTGAATCCTTTTGTTTCTAGAGCAAACCTGCCATCTCCTGCCGGGGGGCCTTTGCTCAAGTAGGCTCCTCTCTCTCGAGAGTCCAGGCATCCTTTTCCCCCTCCCTGCCTTGGCTTCCTAATGCACCCCAGCCCACAGCCCCTTGTTCCTCCCCAACACCTGAACCTGTCAGGCTGGACCACCGTCCTCCCTTGGGAGTCTCGCGTGCTTGCAAGGCCACGACCCTATTCATTGTTTCACAGCCTCCCTCCCCCTGCTGTGTGGCCTTGGGTGAGTCCCATCACCTTTCTGGGATGCCTTATCTCTAAATTGGGGCAGTCATCATAGCTACTTCCGCTTATGATTCCCGTTGTGCCTGGCTGGCAGGAAGTGCTCTCAGTTCTAGGGCTGCCATAATTATGCCCCACTCACCGGACGGCTTGACACAACGGAAACTGCCAGAAGCCCATAATCAAGACAGACAGGGGCACTGTGTGGAGGTTGGTGCTAGAGCGCTTGCCTAGCATGCATGAGGCTCTGGGTCCCCTCCCCAGCACCCTCACCCCCAAAATAAGGCATAGACAGGGGCGTATCCCCTCTGAGACTCGCAGAGGAGTTTTCGCCTCTTCAGTTCCTGGTCCCCTACTGGTGATCCTTGGTGTTCCTTGACCTGTGGCTACACTAGTCTAGCTCTGCCCTTGGGGTCATACAGCATTTTTGCGGGGTCGGGGGTACTCAGGAGCACTCTACCACCGAGCTACATCCTCAGTCCTTTTCAGTTTTTATTTTGAGATAGAGTGTCACTAAGTTACCCAGGCTGGCCTGGGACTTGCAATCCTCCTACCTCAGCCTCCCCAGTCCTGAGTTAGAGGAGTGTGCCACCAAGCCCAGCTGTGGGGCGTTCCCCATGTTCCACGTTCATGTGCATCTGCACACACATGCAGCAGCCGTGTCAGATGAGAGCAGGGGGCCTGCCAGGCTCAGCAAGGTGAAGGCAAATGGCACAGACTGAGGGGGCATTAGGAGAACCTGGGCTGTGACCTTGAGCCTGACACTGACAGCCCGTCTCAGAGAGGTGCAGACCATGGGGCAGATTCTCACTGCTCATCCTTTCCTCAGCAGAGGACCTTCAGAGCCACCTGGCACTTCCCTATCCAGACACAGCCCACATTTCACAGAAGGCTGGCAGGTTACCCAACTTAACCCAGAACAGGGTGGGCCGGGTCCCAGAACTTCAGTCTTATGCAGCAAGTCTTAAGTCTTTTTTTTTTTTTTTTTTTAACCAAGAATTGAACCCAGGGGTGCTTACTCCTTGAGCCACATCTGTTTTATTTTTTATTTTGGGACAAGTTCTCCCTAAGTTGCTTAGGGCCTCACTAAATTGCTGAAACTGGCTTTGAACTTGCCATCCTCCTACCTCAGCTTCCTGAGCAACTGGGACACACTTATAGACTGCCCAGTGGACCAGATCTTTAACCCCAGAGGCAGAGAGTGTGGGGTCAACTGCACCCCTGGTCAGGGCCTGCAGGTGCTGCTCTGACTGCAACCAGCAGGGGGCGACTGAGCCCGCCCTTTCCTCCTGCTGGGCAGCAGAGGGCACAAGCCTGGCACCACCTGCCCAGTCAGGCTGCCTGGAACCATGGTCCTCGCTGGCACAGAATGTGAAGGGCCTTGAGTGACCCCCCAGTCCAAACTGGTACCCTGACTCCTGACCACCCAGACCCTCCTCCTGCCATTGGGTCCATGATGGGGGCAGGATCCTGGCCCTCAAGAACACCAGATCTGAGGCTTCCCTGGGGGTCCACCAGTTTGAGGATGGGACTTGTGTTTTCTAAACATCGGGAGCCGTGTTCTAGAAACAGATTCCACTTTGGAATTTTTTGTTTGATTTCCATGAAAGAATAAGTTAGTCAACATATTTAAAGCTAGGGACATTTGGGGAAACCAGGGAGGTGGGGTGGGCACACCCTGGGGGGTCATCTCCCTCCTTTTCCACCCAGTGTCCACAGGAGCTGGACCCCAGGCCCCTCCCCAACAGGGCTGGTCCTCCCTCACAGCTGTCCTCTCGGCACCTCCCATCCCCCCCCACACTAAGCCCTCCTGCAATTTTAAACTTTTACCTATTTATTTATCTCTCTTGGGTGGTGCTGGGGATAGAAGCCAGGACCTTGAGAATGCCAAGCTAACGCTCTACCACTGAGCTACACTTCCAACCTGTATTTTAAACTATTTGACATAAATATAATTTGCAATGGGAAACTAATAGTCCCAGCTCTTTCCTAGACTTCTGTGTCCCCTGCCATGTGACTTTAGCGTTTTGGGGTGGGGTTGGCAGTGGCTGCTGATGCTCTGAGCCAGTGAGTACAGGCCTCCCACACAGTGTCAAGGTCAGTGCCGCCCAGAGTGTTTCCACTCCAGCTCCAGAAGTCTGTCCCCATAGGCAGACTTGCTCACGGATGGCGCTCAGACCTGGGGTTCACAGAAAGGCTCCTGCAGAGGATCAGGGTCAGCCAATGCTCCAGTGGGGGCACTGCAGGGGCAGGAAAGTCCTGGCCTAAGGTTCCTGTTGACAGCGCCCCCCCCCCCCCCCCCCCCCCGCGGAAGCCAGGGCTGCCCGTGGGTCATGAGAAGGAGAGGTTTTCTTGGGGGCTTTGCAAACCAACGGTGGGGAGTGGCAGGATGTCCTGAAGAGTCCTCCCAGGATTCCTGGTGTGTGGGCATGGGGAGGAGGCTGGAAAGGGGTGACACAGGCCAGTGTTGGTGATGTTGGAAAGCTGGGACTTGCAGGGCTTGGTGGTGCTGGCCTGTAATCTCAGCTCCTCTGGAAGTTGAGGCAGGAGGGTCATAAGTTCAAGGCCAGATCAAGTCTCAAAATAAAATTTTGAAATGTGGCTGGGGAATGAACCAGAGCACTCCTGGGTTCAAGCCCCAAGATGCTCCCCCCACAAAAAAAAATTGCTTCCCATAAGATCTGGCCAAAGGAGGAAGTCCCCATCAGATCTGCCCCCCTCAGTGGCCAAGAAAGGGTCTCAGGAACCAGGTACCCACAGACCCTATGCCCGAAGGAAGACAGATGCCTGGGCAGCGCGCCCCTGAGGACCCCCTTTCCTCCTCCCCACTGTTTGACCCGTTTGAGCTGAGAATGAGAGCACAAAGCTGACATGGGGGTGACATCTGTAATTCCAGTGACTGGAGGCTGAGGCAGGAGGATTGCAAGTTTGAGGCCAGCCTGGACAATTTAGTGAGACCTTGTCAAAATATTACACAAAGGGCTTGGGATTAGCTCAGTGGTGCAGTGCCCCTGGGTTCAGTCCCCAGTACCTGAGGGGAGAAAAACAGAAAGCAGATAGGCCTTCCTTCCAGTCTGTTTTGCAAACAAGGACAAGAGCTTCCATCTGATGCCCTCTCCCTCAAATACCTTCTGCCACCAGTGAAGAGAGGCTCCTCTCGGTGGTCCCCCTGACCCCCGGGTGTTCCCAGTCCCCAGGAGTGGGCTGCTGCCCTGTTCCCAGCTCCTGTACCTTTGCATTTATGGGCCACAGCTGACCTAGAAACTGCCTCCCACCTTCAGTCACTCTCCAAGTGTTTACCGGGAGCCTGGCAGTGGTCAGAGTGACCTTTACAGAGCACAAACGGTGAAGTCATACATTCACCACGGTCTGCTGCACGCCAGGACTCTGGGGACACAGAGGCCCCAACACACCACAGGCAAACCCCTCCCCTCAGGAGATCGTGTTCTGGGGGAGGGGTGTTTTAGAGCCAGGGTCAGAGGCTCGGCTGTGAGGTGACCTCAGGGCCCTGGCCCGGGACCCAGGCAAAACAATATGCATCAGAATAATGAAATGTTAGAATGGGGAGGGGCAGGATGGGGTAAGCCAGCCCAGAGGGTCCAGAGCCTGCCCTTGGTAACCTGAGAAGTGGGGGCAGCTCAGAAGAGGCCCCAGTTGTGGGGTTGTTTTCCACTGGGGCTGTTTGGAGGCAGGGTGAGGCAATGCGGCTGGGACAGGAAGGCTCCGGGCCAGCACACGGTGACTATGCAGTTTCCTGGCGCAGGCTGAGTCAAGGTGTCTCGGGGCTCAGCAGGAAAGGGTGAGGGGCTCTGGCACTATGAGGGGCCCAAGGTGACCCAGGAGGCCACAGCTCTCAAACTGGATCCATGGAGGATGGGAGGATGGGGGCTAGAGTTCTGGCACATTCTCAAGCGGCTGCAGCAATACTGTCATGGTCCTGCCCTTGAGGTAAATCTGCACCATCTTTTCTGAACCCTCTAGTCCTTTTCCAGGCGTCGTTGTAGGAAATCCTACTGTTCATCCCTGGACTGGTGTGGATGTTTAGAAACCAGCTGAGCTGTCTTCACAAGAAGGGGAGGTTTGTCACTAGGGAGGACACTAATCTTGATCCTCTGTGGCCAAGAGAAAGGGCTTGGAGAGGGGACCCTGACCCTGGAATGTGGATGCTACCAAAGCCCCCACCCCATCCTTCCTCTTCACCCAGAGGCCCTGAGCCAGCTGCCTGGGTAGGGTGAACTGTGGCCACCCACCCACGCAGGGCGGGCCCTGGCCACTCAGCCCCACCCAGGCACCCAAGGTTCTGTTTACTGCAGTTTTCTGGAACAGCTTGTTTTGTTCCAAGAAATCTGCTGACCCATTGGCCGCCCTGCCTTCCTCCTCCATCAGGGTGGAGGTATTTTTAGCCTTATTTGTAGAAGAAGAAAGTAGAACACAGGCCCAGTGTGTCCACCACACTGGGCACAGCCTGGGCCCAAGACAGGACAGGGGAGCCCTGTGTGGATTTTGAAGCTTCCACTCACCTCTCCTCAAATACATTCCTTTCCCAAGGAAAATGAGCTGCATGGAACCAGGAGGCCAGGACAGCTTCCAAACACCAACTCTGAAAAATTGTTACTTTGTCCTTGGAAGGGGGTGACCAAGGCAACTCCGGGGAGAGGGCACAAAGGAGCCTGATTTCTGCATAGGCCTGGGCTTTATAGAATCCTAACCCTCCTTCTACTCTTTGGAAAAGTCTAAGAAAGCTTGTTTCTGGGATTCAGGAATGATGTGTGAGAACGAGGGAGACTTTTGAGAAATAGAGAAAAGCAAGACATCAACTTGGGCCCTGGAGCAGCCAACAGTTGTGACTTTGCATCTCTCAGATGCCAGGAGAGGCGAGCTGACTCCACAGCCGGGTACTGTGAAGCAGCAAGCTGATGTCATTTGCTTGGTTTCACACAACCTCCTAGCTTTCTAGAACATTCTCACAGGCAATCCCTTCTCTATTGTTCTTTCAGGCCAAGTCCCCCACCCCTGGAAAAGATGCCAGGGCACGGCTGATGGGGCAGATCTTGGGATCCGTCAAGCTGAACTGCAGGAACCTCCGTGGCTAAGCCGCCAGCCCCAGCCAGCAAGTCTGGACTTGCCACATACTTAGCTTTCTGTGTTGACAGTCACATGAGAAAGAGTCACCAGTGTTCCAAGAAGCAGGGGAGGGGCGCGGCCTGGGCCCTGCCCGCAAATGCCATCTTGCAGAGGCAGGGGAAAATTTCTACCCGGGTTCCTCCCCTGGTTGCCAAGGGAGCCTGTTGTCACAGGGTGATTTGTTTGGGGTGTGGGCATTAGCCTGGGAGAAGACTCTTTCTACCACCCACCTCAGGGGGCCAGGGCTCCCCAACAGGGCCCCACTCGGGGTCTTCTCTGCTTCTTCCTTACCCCGCCCGGCCCCACGTGGCACTGGAAGCGCCAATTATTCTTTTCAAAACTCACAAAATCCTTAGCCCTGCCAGCCTTTGGACCAGGCTGCTTTTGAACACAGATTGGAGTCCACCCGTCGTGGGCAGCCATCCTGGTGCCCCCTCAGCCACTAGCCCACTCCCTGGGGCCCATCACAAGCCGCAAACTGTCCCGGAGCAGTGCTGGGGTTTTCTGTGTTTTGTTTTAATCACTTTCCTCCCCGCCCCTCACCCAAAAGTAAAGTGAGCTGAAAACCCAGCCCCTCTGCTCTCGGCCCGACCATTGCCTACACGGTTTGCTGCACAAACTTTCGCCATTACATCCTGCACGCAGTTCGCTAAGCATTCTGTCCTGTCGGGTCGGAAACGCTTCAAGTCTCCAGGCCCCTGCTACCTGGAAGGGACAGAACCAGGGACGTGGCCCTCCGGCGGGCAGCGACTCCCTCCCAGCTAAACTCCTGCCCCCACTCGCTCCCTGCCACTCAAGCCACAGAGCAGCGACCCTCAGCCGCACGCGCAGTGGGCACAGCCTGGCGCTCAGGACACCGCGCTGCCCCCCGGGGGTCGCGTCCTGCCCGCCGCCCCGCCCCCGCCGTGACGTCACCGGCCGAGCACGCGGCGGCGCCGCCCGCAGTCACGCGCTGCTGCCCCGGCGGAGCGGCGCCGCCGCAGAGATCCCTCCGCCGCCCCTGGAATTTTCCAGACGCTCTGCCGGCCCTTCTTTCGGGCCTCTGCCGGGCGGGGTGACCCGAGGCGACCCCGCAGCTCCACCCGCGCAACCATCCCCCACACGCACCACCAGAAGAGGGGACTTCTCCCCCGTGACCCCTGCCTCCCAAGTGTGACGTTGAGGTCTGTCCCTTGAAGCCCTGTTACTAGGGAAGAAAGGGTAGCTAGGGAGTGGCCACCAAAGGGCGGCGTGAACCGCCCCTAAGTTGGCTTCTCTTCTCGGGAGGGGTGGGGAGGGACTTTTTTTCCGGCGGCAGTGGAGGAATCGTCCCGTTGAGTAATGTCCGGGTGACGCGACCCAGGGCTATAAAAGCAAAAGTTGTGACCCGTCCAGCAGGAGTTAGCGACAGGGAGGGCTGGCGCCTGGGTCCAGTGGTGGGCGGAAGTGGCTAGTTCAGGGTCTTAGGAGACAGATGGAGATGCAGAGTTGGACGGGGCGGGGGTGCCTGGGGGAGGGGGATCTGCGGTGGGAAGGCTGCGCTGCAAGTGCTCGCAGCCACCCACGAGGCCGACGGCAGCACTCCGGGCCTCCCTGTCCCTGCTGCTGCTGCTGGAGGCGGGATTTGATTTCCAGGAGGGCGAGGCCCTTGCATGTGCCTAGCTGGCCCCAGTGGCCTAGTTAAGGAGGAAGAGGGAGGCAGGCCGAGGCGGGAAGAGACTGGCCCAGGCAGTGGTCCTGGGCAGGCTGGGTGGCAGGCCCGCAGCTGGGCAGGGAAGGCCGACTTGGAACTTGTCAATACCAGCAGCCCGGTTTTTTTCCAGACAAAGGGTTGTGAACCCGCCTGGGGATGAGGCCTGGTCTTAAGGAAACTGGACTTAGCTTCGCGGGCTTGACAGCTCTGGCCCAGGGTGGTATGTAAAGAGGGCTCAGCCTGGTGGAGCCCAGGTCGGAGGCTCGGGGTGGCCTGAGGAGTAACCAGATCCAATGTGCCATCCCCACCTGTTAACTGGTGTGCCTAACGTGTCAGCCCGGTGGGGGCTGCTAAGGCAGGCTGATTGTCTGGGACAATATTGACCAACGCTTTATTTTCCAGGTGGCAGTGCCCTCCCCTCTGGACTTTCCTAGGTTCCGTGCTAAACTCTCCTGTGAGCTCACTCTCCCCCTCCTCCTCCCTCTAACTCTGAGGTTATCCCTTCCTAAACCTTGCCTCTGGTCATCTGGTAAGCCTGGTGGAGTCGCAGGAGCACTCTTGGAGTCGGTATTGTTGGTAAAGGTGCCGGAGGAAAGGCCCTCCCGGCAGCCTCCTGGTGGGGCGGGTTGGTGTTGCTTTCGGAGAGGGTGGGGATTGAATGTGCACCCCTGGGTGGGGCTGCAGCAGTGGTTCCAGAAGTCTCCCAAATGCCTCATGGTCGTGGTTTGTTGCTATAGTGTTCATCATGGTGAGCAGATGGCACCAGGAGGCACCAGGAGCAATGGAGCCCATGCCAGTGTGAGTCGTAGCAGTGCAGGAGGGGAGACCTGACCAGACAGCCCGCTTAAGTTGATGCCTGCACATGAATTCCAGAGGCTTAGGAGGAAGTTCTCCAGTGCCCTGTGTCCAGGCCTTGCTCAGGAGCCCTGTATTCAGGAGGCCACCTGTTTTTTAAGGTTTTCAGATGAGCCCATGGGGGGCAGTTCAAAAGTGCAAAGCAGATGCATCGCTTGAGGGGCCGTCAGCTTTGAATGAACATTCCAGCAGCACCATCCTTCAGGCACAGGAATGCCAGCAGGCACCCCTCTTGTCCTGGGGTAGTTTTCAGATGCCATGTCTTCTAAATTGAGCCTCCAATCCTTCTAGTTCTGTGCTATGAACCTTGCTTCCAGAAGATTCTTAAGCTATAGAACATTTTAACGTTGATGCAAGAACCAGCGGGATGCCTTTTAGATGGCACTTGGAGATGGCGCCCAGGGACCTCTCACCTACCCACCTGCTTACCTGCCTGCCTGCCTGAACATTGGCTGGAGGAATTCTTAGTGTGCTGAGACTTTGGGGTGTTGGGGAAGCCTGGTGGATTTTGAATGCCTTAGGCAGACGGGTGTTAGCTAAAGCAGATTGTCAAACTGTGGGGGGGTCTTGGGTTGAGCTAAAGTGGGAGGGGACAAGCTAGTCATGCCCAGGAGCTGTGTGTGGGTGGGGGTCTGGTTTGGGCATTCTATGGCATTGAACATTCTAAGAAGGGATTGGTGGGCACACCAGTAGTGGGTGGGTTATGGGTTATTTGTTTTGTGTTTGGCTTTTCTAGTGCTGGGGTTGAACAGGGCCTTGGGCATTGCAGGCAAGTACTTTGCTACTGACCTACAGCCCCAGCCCAGATCTTTGACACCCCTCCCCCCCCTTTTTTTTTTTAACTTACTGTAGGTTTCGGAGTACTCTTGTCATTGCAGCTGGGGGCCCCTGAGGGGGGAGGAGGAGGGCGAGGGCTCAGCTTGTCACTAATGGGAGGGGCCGGATTGCAGACTGGGTGAGAGGGCTGGTGGGCAGTGCTGGGAGGTGAGGGCCATGTGGAATGTGGGTTGAGAATTCTCTGGAGATAGAGAATCTGGGCAATCTCAGAATTTGAGTGAAGAAAACAGTACAATTATTGGTTAAATGGTTGCATATAAGCAGTGAAAGTTGCTTGGAAAATTTTCTAAAAGTGCTTAGAACTTTTAAGTTCAAGGAAAAAAGCAAAATTGTTTTGCTTGCGCTGTAAAGTGGGAGAGACTGACAAAAGTGCAACTGAAAACAAATAGTTACTTGAAAAATGTCATGGAGCTTGGCAGCAAGCCCCCAGGTTTTATCGGAAGCTGGGGAGGATTTTCAGGAGCAACAAGTCTTAGAAAATTACTTCTAAATGCCAGAATTATGGGGCTTTACACATTTCAGTGTGCATTTATGATGAGATTGAGATGGACTCTTCTGGTTTTGTAATTCATATTTTGTCACTGAGATCTCGACATGCAAAATTCTGAGCAAAACAAAAATGTGATGATTTCTAAAGGAATTTCATAAGGAGTGCCTTATAGATTTTCTGTGATTGGTCAAAAACCATAACAGCAAGTGAAATGAGTAGATATCTGGTCACAGACTCCTTAGTGATGAATCCATTGTATTTTTAGTTTGAATGATCCAGGATTACGGGGGTGGAGTGTGGGAGGGGATATCAGTCAAAGCCACTTTAGAAACTAAGAGTAAACTGGGCAGAGGGGGACAGCTCAGCAGAGGCCTGAGCGGTCTGAAGAGCTCTGTGGGAAAACTCTGTTTCCTTCCGAGCTGATTTTGTTGAATTGGTAAAGTAACTCCAGTGGGTTTTGTCATGTTTCTTCCTCTAAATTTTACTTTGAAAAATTTAAATACCAATACCTTTCATCCTTTGGACTTCCCTGTGTTCTGGGTTCCTTTTTTGAAATGCCTCAAAAATACATTGATGTGGTAATTCACTTCGTAACCAGTGACTTGGGCATGATAGAATTACTGTCATTGGAACTTAAAGTGTATTAGTCATGCTTGTGTGGGGAAATATTTCTGGGCATGCTGTTGTGTAATGAAAGCTGTAAAAGCAGGTGGTTAGAAGGACTTGTTTGTAAGACACTCAATGTTCTATCGTGTGTGGTTACTAACCATTTTTCTTCCCCTTTACAGCACAAATAAAGGTTTGAGTTCTAAACTCCTTAGAATTGTTGTATTGCTATGTTACGTTGCTCGACTGTCCTTTTGCCTCTGTGATGAAGGTGGATGTATCCTCAGATTGTAGTATGAGGCCTAATTCAGGTTCACTAGTGAGCTCCAAATAATTTAGGCCATTGGCAGAACCAGTGATCGTCATTGAAATGAAACTGGTGCATTCTGAGTGCAGACTGCTGGGTTGGGAGGAGGGCTGTGCTCTGGGGAGTTGGTAATGTTTGCTGAACTATGTGAAGGTGAGTGTCTAGGTCGGGGAGTGCTTTGGCTGTGATATTCTAGAACATTCCCTGGTCATATTTCCCAACGGCACCTATTTCATTTGGGGAAAACGTTCTAAAGAATAGAGTGGACATGTAATAAGTGGTTTTTGAGTTTGCATTCTTTGGGAAGCTGGCGTGCATACATATTTAAGCACATAATTCTCATTTTTCTTTGGGTACGTGACTAAGAAGTTTGGGCTTATGTAAGTTCTCTATTGAGTCAGCCAAGGCCCCGTGAGGACATGGGTGGGGGCACTTGGAATCCAGAATGTGCGTCATGCCTGTAAACTGATCTGCCTCCTGGGTGGGGAAGTGGCAGCACTGACTCATCCTGGCACTTGTATTTCTGTGTGCTCTCTTGTGTCACAGTGATGAGTTGTCTCTTCTCTAGCTTAGAATAGAATGCCTGGTGTCTGCTGGGGGAAATTTCCCAGGGAGTGGGGAGGGAAGCGGGGCAAGCTTGCCTGGGAAGGGGAGTCCGGATCTGCAAGAAGGTGGGAGGGGGGCTTGAGAGCCACAGGTCAGCCGTTGTCCTAGTTCCTGAGCTTCTGTTGGTGACCCCTCCCTTGAACACTACTGAACCCCCAGAAGGGGAAGGCCACCTGCCGCCCAGCAGGCCTTCTGTCAGGTTTCCTGGCACTGCCAGGGCAGGCACAGCTGTGTGCAATAGTGAGGCCTACAGATAGCAAAGTCGAAGTAGAAGTTCTTTTAAAAATGAAAGTGGCCCGAGAGCAGGCAGGGACAAGACTCCTGTGTGCCCAGGCTGGAGACACTGGGAAGTGGCCTGTTACAAAAGGGAGAGACGGTCACTGCCCCAGCACCACCCTGTGGTCACCCTCGGTTGGCCTTGCTGATTCTGATCCTGATCGGGAGGGGACTGCAAGGTCTAATGCCAGGCAAACGTCTGCGTGTTGCCAAGGCTTGGCGGGGAGGTGGCCTCGCCGTGCCCCGTGCTCCTTGTGCTATGGTGCTGTATGGGAGGAGGAGGCGCCAAAATGGGCGCAGAGATGTTTTGAATTTTGGTATTAAACACAGTACATGGATGCAGAATGGGAATGGCAAGAGGAAGAAAAGGGCGTCCCCCCTCAGCCCTGCCTGCAGGGGCCTCTGACCTTGGTCTGCCTGCACCCTGCACCTTCGCTTTCCCCAATTCCTCATTGAATTCTCATGTCAGAAGGGTTTACCGTAAAGTTTTGCAAAAAGCGAGGTGAAAATCTTCAGTAATCTGTTAACAAGTGTTACTGACGTATTTGCTTCTGTTTTTACCCTCTGCATCAGATATCTGTTTATACAGAAATGGGATTATACTTAAATTGTTTTGTGACCCTCCTTTATATATAGTGAACACCTTGTCATTTGAAGCATGGTTTTCATTGATGACAATGTTCTGGTTCTTGCATGGCTCTATTAATTTAAACAATCTCATTTAAATGAACATATTTCCCAGAGTTTTCGTTTTTTGTTTTATTTCTCAGGAAATTAAAATTTTGATGACCTTCTTTGTCGATCAAGCTTTATCACATTGTTATTTATTCAAGATATATGATACATGTCTAGAAGGGAATGACAGTGTTATACTTCTTAAGCAGGGTACAGTGGCGCACACCTGTAATCCTAGCAGCTCAGGAGGTGAAGGCAGGAGGATAGTCAGATTCTAAGCCAGCCTTGGCAGTTTAGCGAGGCCCTAAGCAACTTGGGGAGACCCTGTCTAAATAAAATACAAAAAAAGGGCTGGGGATGTGGCTCAGTGGTTGAGTGCCCCGGCGTTCAATCCCCAGTCCCAAAACAAAACCAAAAAAGAAGTCTAGGTTCATATTACTAAGTTTCCCTCTAGGGAGGGGTTTTCTAAATTGATGTTCTCACCATGAAGAAACCTGACTCCTCAGAGTGTACTTATGGTACTAAAAACCTTTGTTACTTGGGAGGATCCAGATTAATTTACCTTTAGACATGAGTGTTGGTGTGCTTGCTGGTGAAATTGAACCTCTCACCTGTTAATTGGCCATTAGCAGTGTGTGAGTGTACAAAAAGGTGACTTACGGCCCTTCAAGCACTTGTTTTCCTGTTAGTTATTTTGTAAATACTGTTTACTTATTAAAGATATTAATCATTGTTTGTTATATTTGGTGCAAAATTCTGGTTTCTAGATTGACTTAATTTTGTTGTAGACATACAAAAGTTTAACATTTTTCTGAGGTTAATCAATCACTCTGGGTTCTACTCTTGTTACTGTGCTTAGATCTTTCCTATCCTGAGTATATAAATATTAACCTGTATTTTCCTGTGGCACTTGAGTGGCTTTATTTTCACCTTTAAATCTACAAGTGGAGTTTTTGTGGAATCTTTCATGTGACTGGCCCCCAGAGCTTGCTCCTACCTGTGACCAGAGGGATGATGGAGTAACAGAACCCTGTTGGCTTGTCAAAGAGGTCCATCACCTCAACATCGCAAAAGAGCAACTGCATTCTTTTATTGTGCTGTTCTGATCCTGTATGACATCTAGCCAGTCTCCCAGCCTGGTGAACAGTGTTTTGACTGATTTAAACGGTGCTGCCCTGGGCATCTCCGCGAATTTGCCGTACATGTGTATTCTCCAAAGTGGTGGAGCCTGGTCTGCGGTGAGCTTGGCTTTGTAAGGCTCCTCACCCCTCTCCTGAGCATGTCTGTTTCCTTACATAGTTGCCATCCTCAGGTTCTTTCAATTTTATGTATTGATTGGTACTTAAAAGTTTTTTGTGGTAAACTGCACATAACATAAAATATATTGCTGTGACCATTAGTAGTATATTGCTGTGCCCAATTGTGTTGGGCAACCAATCTCCAGAACTTTCTCATCTTGCAAAAATGGAAACTGTATTCAGAACAACAACATGAAACTTGCCACTCACTCCTCCCCACAGCCCTGGGCAGCAACCATTCTTTCTGCTTCCTGAGTGTGACCATTGTAGATCCTCATGAGCATGGACTCCTGTGGTGTTTGTGTTTCATGATTGGTCTGCCTCACTTAGCAAAGTGCTCAGGATTCCTCTAGGCTGCAGCGCGTGTGCGTCTCCTTGTGTATCCACTTGGCTGCCTCCACCTTTGGCTGTTGTGAAGAAAGCTGCTGTGGACATGGGTATGATTTTTCTTTTCAAGATCCTGCTTTCAATTCCTTCAGTAAATGCGTGTGAGGTGATACTTGATTGTGCTTTCAATTTGCATTTCCCTAACGATGGCAATGTTGAGTATTGTTTCATGTGCTTATTGGCCATTTGTATATCATATTTGAAGAAATGTCTATTCTGGTCCTGTCTGTCTTAACAATTCAGGGTATTGTAATTGATGACTTGTCGGAGTTCTCTGTATTCTGGGTATTAACCTCTTGTCAGATATATGATTTGCAAATATTTTCTTCCATTCCATAATATTGCTTTTTCATCCTGGGTTGAGTCCTTTGTTGCACAGCCATTTTTAATTTGTTGGTCTCGTGGTGCTTGGGATGGGACCCAGGGCCTCCCCATGCCAAGCAGGCAGTCTGCCACTGAGCCACATCCCCAGCCCAGAATATTTTCATTTTGATGTAGTCAAATTTACCTTAATTGATTTTTACTTTTGTTGCCTGTACTTTTGGTGTCCTGTCCAAGAAAGTATTGCCAAATTGAACATTACAAAGTATTTAATGCTACTTTTTAAAATTGTCTTCATTTCTGTTTCTGTAATTATTGGCTAGTCTGAGTGTCTACCACTTGATATACTATTTCCATGTTTCCTCTTTGACTACTTAATGTGAGATTTTCATAAGGATGGTAAATTCTTTTTTTTTAAAATTTT
>JAJEJO010048950.1:45499-69424 GCA_020662805.1 Glaucomys volans | reverse complement strand
GGTGCTGAGGATTGAACCTAGTGCCTCACATGTGCTAGGCAAGTGCTCTACCCCTGAGCTACAACCCCAGCCAAGGATGGTGAATTCTTGCAATTGCCAGTCATGACTGTCAGACTTACTCTCCGTTTTTCCTTGTTGTTGATGCAGAAGCATATATTCTACAAAAACCTGAAAATAGTCTGATAAATGTAATAGTAACTGGGTCTGGATTTGCTTCTCATTGCTCCCTCTTTACTAGCTGAGCATGAACACAGCGCCCTTGAGCACAGGGCTCCACTTCAGCCTTTGTTTATCTGCTGAAACTGACAGCAAGCCCTCTCTGCCCTTCTGCTCCAGGTTTACCAGCGTGAGCCTCTCATGGCTGTGTCTGAATCATTTTTAGAAACTTTAGGCTGTACTTTTTGTTGTTATGTCCAGTAAAATACAACAAATCCCGGTGACTATCACAGTTGGGTATGTTTTAAAATCTAGTAGGCGGTGCCTTGTGCTCCTTAAGACAGGGACGTCCTCTCCCTGTTGGAGCTGAGAACACACGACTGGGTTAGTCTGAGTGTGTGGTTCATGACATGCCATGGCTCTCTCCTCTTTGCTTCCTTGATTGTTTTTAATAATGTGGTAACATTTCTGAACCTTCTGTCAATATAAAAGCTAGGACGGCAGAGAAAGCAGCTTCCTCCTGCCCAGTGGCGTCCTCACACCTCAGCCCAAGACCATCAGCATCCTGAACCCTGAGTCATCGTCCACTCTCTTGCTTGTGTATAGCTTTTAAAATCTTATCTAAATCTATTTTTCAAGGTATATATTTCCATTTTATGGAAAAATTTATGTTGTATGTAATCCTATGGAACACTCACTTGGTGTGATGTCATGCTATCCCTTGCCTGGCATGTAGTTTGTTTGATTTCTTTGCTGGACAGAGCCCATCTTGTGACTGTATGTGGTTAATTCCTCGTCTATCAATGGTGACAGTTGCTTTTCTTCTATTAAGTGTCCTTAGAGGTGTGAATGCTATGCGATGCCTTGTCCTACAGAATTAAAACATGACATGACTCACGTGGTTGGCACTGCCAGGGCCCCACCCTCTCCAGCAGTGGCAAGTGTTACCTGTTTGCTGTGTTTCCTGCCGGACCTTTCTGTTCATTCGTATCCCATTGGAGGAGAGAGGTTGTGTTGTTTTCCTGTAAGTGTTGGGCCAGTCCTGCACACCGTATGTTGTTATTGACTCGATCTTTCTCATTTAACAGTAGTCACGTGAGTACATACAGAACTGCTTCATTCTGTCAGACTGCTGCATAGTCCTTGTCCTGGGCAGGCCATGGTTATTTAGCCGTTCTGCCATTGATGGAAATTTACATCTTTGGTATTAGTAGCAGTGCTGTGTGATCATCGTCAACCCCTGTGCATCGTGCATGAGTGATCCTCAGGGCGAGGTGCCAAGATGTGGAAGTGCTAAGTCACCGGACATGGGTCTGTCCCTTTGCAGAACAGATATACAGATTCGCATCCCTGAATATGACAGCATGTTTTTGCATACCCTCTTTGACACTCGGCACAAACGAAAGTTCCTGCCAGTTGCTCTCTTTAATCTGTCATGTATGTACAGTGACCTATGGAAACTAGTTGGTTCAACAATCTGTTGTCTTCTCTGTGTGAATTTAACATTTATGGGCTTAATGGTGATAGAGGCCCCAAGGTCCAAGACACAAAATAATTTGTAATTTTGTCCACATATAGTTTGTTAAATTCTTCATGTCACAAGGCTGCCGAGGACACCCAACTAGTGCTCTCCATCCATGTCACACTGCAATTTCCTTCTCTGCTTATCTCTGCATCCAGGCAACTCTTCTGAAGGCACCAACACTTTGCAGATGTAGGTAAGTCACTGGCTAATATTTCTGTAGTGAGTCCTGTTGCAGGGGAGGCACTGCGTGTGTGTGGCAGAACTGATAAGTGATTAGTCTTGAACTTAAAAAGCGAACGCTACCAAAAAGCCCAATACAGAATACCTAACTCCCTCCCTCCCACATAACTATCAGTGATTTCGTTTATATTCCTGTGGACAGTTTCCCTGCATGGACATACTAAAAGTCATGCTATTGTCATCTGCCCTGACATGGAACCCTGTGGTGTTACTCTTCTGGCTCCGCGATATCTACTCTTGGGGCTGACAGTGTCTCCCTTTTCCCACGGTTGACTTTAAGGTTGTTTCTAGGGCTTTCTGGCCATTGCAAGCAGTGCTGCCGTGATCCACTCTGAATTCCTTGGGGTGCCTGGGCTCAGACATCCTCAGGACAGTGCGTATAGGAGGCCAGGGGTCTGGGCCGGGCAGCCCAGGCATTCACCCCCACTCCAGCTTTTCGGCTTTTCTGGGTCTGGGACCCTCGGTTTTGTTAGATGGGTCGGAACTTGAAGGATCCAAGTCCGGAGTCTGCTGCCTGGTGCTCTTGCCTCTAAGTAGGTCAAAAACAAAAACCAGACATTTCTAGGAAAGCAGCTGTGGCATTTCCAAAAAGCAAGATCAGATTATGTCTTAGTTTTCTTTTTGGGCCACCCTGCCCTCTGCTCTGCAACCGTAGTGGCTTTTTAGGTTAAGGACACTCTCTCCTCAGAAGGGTCACAGGGAGCTGGACGCTGGGCAGCAAGGCCTGCTCAGGCAGCCTCCACCTGGAGGCCTTACCATCTTCTGAGGTAGATGCCAGGGTTCCTCAGGCTCCTCAGCCTCCCGCAGCTGGCATACTGTCCCCTTGCTCTTCTGTGATGTGACAACTATGTGACCTACAGTCTGTGTGTCAAAACAAGGCCCTGCCTCAGCCTCTGCTTTTGTGCTGACTATGCTGGTTTCTTCCAGTTTGTTTCACTTGCATATTGTGGAAAATGTTCAAAGTAATATTAAAGTTAAAACTTCAGCCCTGTAGGTGACAGGGACAACCTTTTCTAATGTTTTGCCCCCTTTCCCACAGAGGCAACTGTTGTGGCCTGTTGCTGAAGCTTCCAGATAATTCTCTGTCCACGTAAAGCTGTGGAGGTATGGGCACACCACACAGCCTGACTCAGTCTGGATGTCTGCCTGTGGTCTCATCTGAGTGAACTGTGGCCATGTGTGAATCGCCCACTCCCCTTCCGGGGCGCTACTGGGTTGTCTCCAGCATTTTGAGTGTATCTCAGGCTGTACAGATCTGCCTGCCTGAGTCTTCATGAACATGGGCAAGCGTGTCAATGAGGCAGAGCTTTCTGTAGGAGGCGTTCTGGGACCTGGTACTTGTGCATTTCCAAGTATGATTGATGAACGGCGCTGGGGAGATGTTCCCACACCTGTCCCGGCACTGAGTTCTCACATTTGGTTATTTGTCAGTGTGAGAAATGAAAAATGGTGTGTGATTGTAGTTCCTATTTGCATTTCTACTGGAGCGTGTACTTACTGGTTTAGAAGAGCTCTTTATATATTAAGAAAATTAACCATTTGTCATTTGTGCTGCAAATAATTCCCATTCCTCACTGATCTTTAAGTTTGATGGTATTTTGCTCTCCAAAGTTTTAAATATGTATGCAATCATTTATAAACATCTAATGGCTTCTGCACAAGTTTTTTCTTTTATTTTTATTGGACCTGTCTGGACTCAGTTTGGGTGATGAGTGACTCAGGGTGCTTCGCCTCTTGTCTCTGTACCATGCACTCATTAGTACAGCTCTTGGCCATTGGTTCATATGCCCATTGCAAGTAGTTTTAAATATAGTAGTCTGTGCTTTAATATATGGTGAGGATGTCCCTGTCTCATGGCTGCACTTCCCTGTTTTTGCATGATTACTTGGACCTCCCCTTTGATGTCGTCATGATCTTCCTCCTGTGCAGGAATAAGGTATGTCTTTCCATTTACTCACAGTGCTTTAATCTGGCTTCATGTTATTGGAAAGCCGTGGTCAGTGATGTTGGCTTTGGCTGTCTGCCTCTGTCTGGATTTCCTAAGCTGCCTCCTGGCAGACCCCCCCCACATGGCAGTGCCCATCACAGACCCTTCTGTATTTATTTTTGCGTGGTGGTTTCTAGCTGCTGTTACATTGTCAGTATCTCTGAGAGGTCTTTGCAGTTGAAATGCTCCCGTACGCACTGCCGTGCCAAAAACGCCTGTAGGTTTATGCAGAGCCAGCGCATGTACCCAAGGTCACATTCAGGGAGCGTTTGCTTTCTGAACCTCTGCCCCTGTGTGGCTGGTGCCTCTTACAGGAAGTTCTTTGTACCTGGAATGTCTAAAAGGTGATCAGGAAGCACCTGACCCCTGTGCTCAACCCCGATCTGCCTTTCTGTCCTGCCCACACCTGCGGGACTCTTTTCCCATGGTGCTGGGCACGGCACCCAGGGGCCCACACACGCTAGGTGAGCCATGAACTACACCCCAGCCCCTGCTGGCACTTTTGACTTTTCCATGCCGTCTGGCCTTGTGAGAGATCACACAGATCAGAATGTTTCCGTGTCTCAGAGTCACCATTGTGAACATGCTGTCCTGTGTTCTTTTAGGGGGCTGCTGAGGTGGGGCCCGTTGGTTCCATATCTACCCTACAGGCCTGGTGAGGGATCTGCTGTCACTTCCTGGGGTCTCCCACTTCCTCAACCAGCTCGCTGCATGGCGTGGTGGTGGCAGAGCTGTGGGGCCTGGAGGCAGGGTCACAGGCCTTTCCTTCAGGGACTTTAATATTCCACACAGAAGGCCAAGTGGCAGCCATCTGCTGCAGAACGAGGCATTTGGGCTTTCCTCCTTCCACAGTCGAACACCGTTCTTTTTCTCCTGACTTGGTGAACTTTTTGATTCCGAGGAGCAGGGCGAACGCCTGGGTGTGTGAGCTCGGGTGCTTCAGCCTCGTGCTGCACCTGTACCTTCTGGCTGTGCCAGAACCAGGCTGAGGACCTTGAGCCTGGTGCACTGCGAAGGGCTCTCAAGTTTATAGTCTGCCTTTTAATTTTATGTGTTGGGTCTCGCTAATATATTAAATTTTGTAATCAAATCCGTCAATTTTCGCATGTTCTGCCCTATTTCTTCTGGTTCCCTTGGACACTAAACTCTAACCCATCTGCACGTTGCTTGGAGTACAGTATGAGGTAGGAACCTGATCTGGTTGTTTCAAAGTGACTGGTTTCCCCAGCACCACTTGCTGAATAATTCTACTTTGTCTACTGATTTGAAGTGCTGCTTGGTGATCATTAGCTGAATAATATGGTTAAGTTTCTGGACTTTCTAGTCTGCTCCACTACAGCTGCCTTTCCCTGTGACAGTCCAGTGTTTCACTAATTTTCTTAACTTGATACTGTTTTCATATAGAGTGATCCAGGTCCCTGTCCTTCTCTTAAGACATTTGGATTCTTATTGGAATTTCATTACCTTACATTTTGATACTGAGATTTTCCATTTAAGAACTAATCATCAGGTAGGATGATTTTTTTTTTATGTTCTTTAGAAGTTTTAGACTTTTTATTCGGGTTGTACTGGTTTATGAGGTTTGTTCCTTAAATGAATATTTTGTATTGTGGTTGGATATGTTAAAACTTCTGGGGCTGAGGATGTAGCTCAGTAGTAGAGCCCTTGCCTAGCATGCATGAGGCCCTGGATTCAATCCCCAGTACCATCAAAATAAAATTTTTTATTTCTGATTTTAAATTAATTTTTTTTTTCTGATTATGGTAGCATATGGTGAGACTTGGTTTATGTATGTTCTTTGTGTTGTAAGTAAATATGCCAGACTTTACCGTCAGGGTCAGTTGGGAGGTTAAACAGCATATTGGCTAGAAGTGCTCTCGAGTCAGGCAGCTGGCTCTCACCCTGAGCACCCCCTCATTTACCACCTAAGCATCCCTCTGCCTCAGTTTCCCCATCTGTAAAAAGGGGTGATCATGACCGACCTCAGAAGTGGTATAGGGATTAGTGACATAATACAGGCAGTGTACTTGGCCTCTTTTGACATGGACTTAGCACTGTTCTCTGGGATTTTCCAAGTAAATCGCAGGCCGCTGGGGATTGTGTCATCCACCGGAACTACTGTTCCATTTTCTTGCCTGTCTTCTTGTCTTGCTGGAATTGGCTGTAATTACTGTAATTGGCTGTAATGAGCCATAAGCATTGTGATCTCTTCCTGCTCAACCCACGGGGGGATCTGTCAGCAGATGGAGGATGAGGGTCCTGCTAGACCCCAGGGGCTGCATATGAGCCCTGTTGGCCTGTTTCATGTTGCCCAGAGGGTGATTGTCCTGGTGGTCCTCAAATGAGTTGTGATCTGCTCATGGTTTACATTTTAATATTTATACATTTATTTTAACATAGCTTTTTTATTTATGATGGTGAATATAAAGTTTCCTTTTACAATAGATTTTCTTTCTCCTTCTACAAGTCAGGATGTGCTTACACTGCCTTAGAACACATGCCTTTCACGGGCTCAGTGCCTGGATCTTGGTCTGCTCGCTTGCTACGCCATGTAGCCATGGGTGTCACTGGCGCCGGCAAAGGCTCTGCACCATCCTGCCCCGTCTCTGGTCACCTTGGTTGTACTTTGTCTCTATGAACTTGCCTGTTGTGGGGACCTCATGTAAGTGGACTCATGCATCGCTTGTCTTTCTGTGTCTGATTATTTCACTTAGCATGATATTTTCAAGGTCGGTCACGCCTGTAGCGTGTAACGGGACTTCATTCCTTTTCACGGCTGAAGGCTGCTCCGTGTTATGGATATCCTGCGTCGTGTTGATCTGTGGGACTTGGGACGGTTTCTTTTTTGGACTGTCCTCTGTGAACATCTGTGTACAGCTTTTATGTGAACGTGGGATTTCAACTCTGCTTGGTATACAGGCAGGAGTGGAGCTGCTGGGTCCCAGAGTCACTCTGTTCAATTGTGAGGCGCTGCCAAGCTGCGTTCCACCACACCGCCTTGCATTCGCAGCAGCCCCGTGCGAGGGCTCCGCTTCCCACCTTCTTGCCAGCACGGGTAATTGACTTTTTCATTGTAACCATCCTACTGGGCATGAAATGATACCGGGTAATTGTGATTTGCATTTCTCTGATGATGGATAACATCAGGTGCCTTTCAGACGCCCTTGGCATGTGCAATCTTCTCTGGAGAGGTGACTGTGTGAACCTTGGCCACGTGCGTTTGGTGTTTGTCATTTCATCATTGAACTGTAAGAGCCCTGTATGAATTCTGGATTCTAGACCCTCATCAGATGCTTGACTTGCAAACATTTTGTCCATTCTGTGGCAATCCTTAAACAGTATGGAAGAGAAGTCCTGCTCGTGTGTGTCCTTCATCTGTGAAGTCACCGATGGCACCTGCACTCATGCTGGATCGTGGGAAAGGTATCCACTTGTTTTCTGGATTGCTCTGGAGTTTTTTACTTGTGTGTAAATCACAGTACATGTTGCCTTCCCTGCATCTCCCAACCTGATGGTATTTACTTACTTATATTTTTAGTTGTAGATGCACATAATGCCTTTATTTTCTTTATTTAGTTTTATGTGGTGCTGAGAATCAAACCCAGTACCTCACACATGCTAGGCAAGCACTCTACCACTGAGCCACAGCCCCAGCCCCTGATGATTTTAATTCTATTAATGAACTAGTAATGATTTCATTAATACTAATGGAATAGTGAGGCTCCTACAATTTCTGATCCAAGGCACTCCTGGGCCTGGAGGTTTGTAATGAATTAGAAGGTCCCCTGGGACTTCAGGCTGCTGTCTAGTGGGCTTTGAGATCAGGACATGCAGAGAGGCGGATCTAAGAGCAGCATCTACAAGCTCAGGATTGAGCCAGGCAACTAGGTTCCAATTCTGTTCCTTTGTCACTTACTAGCATGTGCCTCTGCCTAAATTTCTTAAATCCTTTTGTTTCAAGGGATGAAGTCTTGCTAATGTTGCCCTAGCTGGACCTGACCTGGGCTGAAGCATCCCTCCTGCCTCAGCCTCCTGGTAGCTGGGATACTACAAGTGGGTCATCTGAATTTCTTATTGTGGAAGGTTTCCCAATGATGAGGTGGGGATAAGAATGGAACCGAGGTCTGTGGTGAGGCTGCAGCGTGTGGTGTGGGGGCCCTGCCTGAGCAGGGAGGGAGCTGCTGTCTGTCCCTGTGTGGCAGGAGTGTATCAGGCAGGTCCCCAGCCTTCCCTGCAGTCCACAGGCATGTCCTGGGACACTGGCCAACACTGCTTGTGGGGCTTCAGTGGTTCTCTGAAAGTTCTTCTGGGGTTCTTGGGCTGCTCAATATTTCTAGTTCATCACAAGTCAATTTCTCAAGCTTTGTTTTCCCAGAAAATGGCCTTTTTCCTGTATGTTAGTGCAGAGTATCCTTCTTTACTTTAATATCCTCCTCAGGAATAGCTTTTTCAACTTTTTTATGCCTAGCTTTTTTTTTTGTCTTGAATAGACTTTCAAGAAATCTATTTTATTGGCCTTTTTGAAGAAGCTGTTTCAGATTAAAAAAAAAAAAAAAGCAGCTGTGCAGCTCTGCTTTCCTTTGGTGTCATGGCAGCTTGATTCAGTATGTCCAGGCCCAGTGGCTTTGACAGTGGAAGGCGGGTGAAGGCTGGCAGGGAGTGTGGTGTAGGCAGCCTTGTGCCAGCCACCACACCCTCGGCCCCATGGTGACAGTCAGGGCCCCCACCTGGAGTGGAGCATCCCAAGGGCACTGCTGACCACCCAGAAACGCATAAGGTGTCCTGTGGGTGGCAGGCCCTCAAAGGCATGCAGAGCACCCAGCAAAGGAAACAGCCAGCCACGGTCACCTCAGGCCAGTTTCCCCTTTAATGGTCACTCCCATGTCCTCTACAGTCACACTGTGCTGCCTGTGGGTGCAGGCAGACAAGATGACTGGCCCAACCCTCATGGTCCTGTTCTCGTGGTGCGCAGGCCTCAATGGTGATTACACAAACCTGGAGAGGACAGCAGCCAGGCAGCCAGGTGCAGTGGCAGGGGCCTGTCATCCAGCTACTTGGGAGGCTGAGGCAGAAGGATAGTAAATTGAGGCCAGCCTCAGCAACTTATACAATGAAATTGAAAAGGGGCTGGGAGTGTAGCTCAGCGGTAGAGCAGCTGGTCAATCCCCACCAAGAGCGAGAACACAGCCCTCTCCACAGGAGCCCTTGGACACTCACTGGCCGAGGGCAGGGCCTGAGTAAGCCCGTGAGCTGTGAGGGCCTGGCCGGAGCCAAAGGAATGCAAGGTGAGGCTAACCGGGGCTGGCCAGCCCTGACCTGTGGCCCCAAGAGATCCAGGTGCCCCTAGGGCACCCACGGCTCCTCCGTATTTAGGGAGAGACTTTGTTGTTCTTGTATCTGCGTTTGTGGCTTCAGTGCTGACGTGTGCTTGACCTTATTTAAGTGCATACTTTAAATTTCCAAGAGTTGGGCAGTTTTTATTTTTTCACACACGTTCTGCATTAATTAATGGTTATCAGAGGAAGTGGCCTAAACCGTTTCTGCTGTTTTGAACCTGTGTCTCCTTTTCTTCATTGCTTAAGGTATGATCATTTTTATAAATGTTCCGTGGCAGTTGAGGCGTTCTCTGTCACAGTCCATATCTGGATCAGTTTTTTGACCAAATTCAAATCCGCCATATACTTGTGTCATAGGCATGCAGGCTGCGACCTCCCACCCCCTGGATTGCTCCTCTTCCTGAGGTGGCCTTCTAGTTAGCTCCGTGTGTTCTGATGCAGCGTTACTGGTCCGTCAAGATGCCCAGCAGCACAAAAGACACTCCTCTGCGGAGTGCTTTCTGTTTGGAAGTCACTGCACCTGGTGGTGGTGGTATATGCTGGAACCTGCTCAGGCTCACACACCTGCAGGCAGGCACAACGCCCACGCATGCCCACTCAGCAGCCTTCTTGATTACCATGGACTGAAATACCGCAGAGGTTATTCTCAACTGGAGTTTTGCACCCGTAACTATCTTCTACATCTCTGCTTTCTGTTCTTAAACGTGTGCTTGTTTAACAGTCATGATTGGTGGGGGTTTTTGCTTTTTTCTACTTCGTGCTAGGTAGAAAGCATATGTTGGGGACCTAGTTACTCATACTGAAATGATCCACCTTTCCGTTTGAGGGCACAGCAGGGTATGGGCCCGTCACTGCTGCCTGGGCCACGTGGGCCACTACCAGAACTTTGTGATTACAAATGGTGCGGTCACAAATCCCCTTTTATAGCTCCAGGCTGCTCTTGGTTTGAGTTCTCCACTGGTCAAATGGACCAGGCAATTGCTGGGCTCTTGTTGGTTTCCCTGGGCCTCCAATGGTTCTGAGGAACCAAGTGCAGAGGCCCTAGTTTTGCCAGCCCCACCGACGCCACTGTCCCCTTTGCTCAGGGGCTGAGTATGCAGTGGTTTCTGGGCCATTTTCTTTCTCACCCTTTAGCCTTGGCCTGTTTCCCTGTGTGGATCCCTCTTGGGGTTCCCACAGTCATACCCGAGGGCCTGTCACTAATGTGGAATTAATTCTTTGCTCATCTTACAGAGTATGTTTCCCCCCCATTTCTGAGGCCTTGTAGGACAGAGCTTTGTTGCTTCATCGTCAGGTTGGGACTTACCTGGCCGGGCATGTTTCCTCTCTGCCGCTGCAGTAAGTAAGTGCCTGTTCTTCTGCTGTGTTTGGGGCTGAAGCTGAAGGGAGGCTAGGGGAAGATGGGGTGCTGGGAAGATGGGGGTGCTAGCAGGAGGGATAGGCCTGGAGATGGGGAGGGGATGCAGGCCGTGGGCCCAGCAGGTTTCTACCTTTAGAGTGGGTGGAAGCTGGGCCTGTAGGCCCTCGGCAGTTCCCAGGGGCATGTGTGTGTGTGTCTGTGTGTGTGTGTGTGTGTGTGTGTGAGAGAGAGAGAGAGAGAGAGAGAGAGAGAGAGAGAAGGAAAGAAGGGGGCTGACCTCCTGGATTCCTGGATCGTGTGGAGGAGCCAGGTCTCAGCTTGGCCTGCCTTCTGTGTGCCCCTAGGCAGATTACAGCCCCTTGGAGCCTCAGCTTCTCATCTGGACCTGACGGGGGACACAGCTTCTGATCGCCTCAGGGCTCACAGGAAGGGATCCTGGCCTTCGGGTTGACAAGGACTACAGGGCCCGTGGGGGTGCTCTGTGGACCCGCCGTGGACCTAGGGGAGGCAGAACCTGCTCCCACACCCTGGGCTGCCAGGTGGCCACAGGTCCAGGGTTGGCTTCATGTAACTCTTGGCTCTGAGGCTCTGGAGACTTGAACCCATCCTCCCCAGAACTCACACTCCAGGTCAGAGCCCTAGAAGGACAGAGCTGGTGGGGATACTGTACCTCTGACTTCATTTTCAAACCATGGCACTTCCCAAGAAGGAATCCACAGCCAACGGCAGCCGAGAGCTCAGGATGGAAGGCAGGTGGGCATGTCTGGGTGACCTCAGGTGGCCAGGGCCCTGCAGACCTGGAGGATCATATGCGATTGATAGGGTTGGACGTTTCTTTCTAGGGGTGAAAAGATTTTTGCCTTTAATTCTGAGTAATCTACAGTTAAAAACTCAAGCAATAAGGAAGGTGTGAAACCCTCTCCCCTTGCCTCAGTCCCACCCCCTAGGCGGCCTCTCTGGAAATGTCTCAGTGCACATACTAACTTGCCACTGCTGATGCCGTCCCAGAGCACGCAGGACTGGGACCTGTGGGTCACTGCTGGTCTAGCTTCATGGGCTCAGCTGGGATGCACATTTGACTGCCAGGCTGGGGACAAGTGTGCCCTGCCTGTGCCTCGGAAGGGGTGTCAGTGCAGGCGGGAGGTGGGCCTGGGCGGGAAGGAGGCGCGGAGCCGCCGCAGGTGTTTCTTTTACTGGCCGCGGCTCATGGCCGCGGTCAGGTTTTGCTTTTCACCGATTTCAGTCTGTGAGAAAGTGAGCAGGAAAAAGCAAAAGGCGCTGGTGGTGGCATGCCCGCGAGCCGGGCCGGGGTTCGAGTCCCCGCGGCGTCCCTGCTTCCTCCTGGCTCCAGCTCCAGGCCCCGCTGCCCTACCCACAGGAACATGGGTCCCAGGGGAGGCCCAGGGCCGCCTGCGCCTTCTGTCCACCTCTGTCCTCGGCTGGGCTCTCAAGGGTGGCTGCAGCCTGCTTGCCCTGGGCCCCAGCCTCTGGCCACCTGTAGTTGACCTTGCGACTCTGATGGTCCCGTTCTAGGTGGTCCACCTGAGCAGAATCCTCATTACCTCCCTTATTCTCTGGCTCTTCACTTAGCAGGGTCTTCCTGAGGTTCACGCGCGCTGACGCTCCCCGGTCCTTACGTCACCGGACGCGTGGACCACTGTCAGTCCACCAGCTAATGGACCCTGGGTTGTGACCGCAGTTTTTTTTTTTTTTCCAGTTGTAGATGGACACATCTTAATAATTTTTAAATAATTAAAAATTATTTTTTAATTTATTTTATGTGGTGCTTATTGGATGTGGAAAATAAAAAAAACTAAAATAGTGTGGCCTGAGAAAAGGGAGTGAAAAGGAAAGCCACGCGTGGGTAACTTTCATGTCTCTCAAGATAAATCCTTTTCTAATGCCGGCCACTGGTGGGGAGGCAGTGTGCCCTCAAACCTGGAATGACAGTTTCTGGGAAAGACTAACCTCTTCCAGAATAAATGCTCTCCAGGCGCTGGTCACCGACCCCCAGAACAAAAATCCAAATTCCTGAATGCCCGAACAGCCGCGCTCACGACATCACCCCTCAGTATAATCTGTATAAGCCCAACTTCTCCTTTGGCCAGTGGCTCATTTTCCGCCAGGAAAGTGGGTCCATCGGAACCATGACTCCATCTCTGAATAAAGGCTTTTGGCTGACCCGTGAAGTTCGCATCCGGCCCAGTCTTTTTGTGCTAACAACAGTGCTGAGGATGGAACCCAGAGCTTCACACTGAGCCCCAGCCCCAGCCCTGCTCACGCAATGTGACGATTCTGAACCAGCCGTCTATGGCTACTCATTCACAAGCATTGGTTCAAGTCTCTGTTTCCAAGTTGGAGTGGGATTTCTGGGTCATATGCTAATTCTATGTTTTTTGCGGCGCTGGGGATGGAACCAGGGCCCAAGCCTGCCAGGCAGGCGTGTTGCCACGGAGCTCCACCCCAGGCCTGCATCTAACTCCAGGAGGAGCTCCCTGCCGCCTTCCCTGGTCTGCCTTTCCCCCAGTGTGCGAGAGGCTGCCAGGCTTCCGCATACCGGAAGCACTTTAGATTTCCTGTTGATATGGTATCCCCAACTTTAGGATTTTTTCATCTGTATTTTTTGCCATCATTCAGAAGATGGGAATTCACTATCTGGAGAGAGATCTGACCCCAGCAGTGGGACCCCATAGCCTTCATTGACTGCAGCCTCTTCCCCACAGGGCCACAGCTGCCAGCCCCAACAAAGTCTGTGAAGTCGAACAGGGCTGGCACCTTCTCTCCTGCTGGCTCCCTCAGCACTCGGGTCTCCTGTCCCCTCCTGCCCTGGCAGAAGGTGGTCCTAGCACCTCTCCCCAGCTCAGAGGCTCCCTGGGCCTACCCAAGGGGACACTGGAATGCAAGCTTTTTTGCTTGGCCGGTGGTTTGAACCCGGGGGTTGACACAGGGACACTTGGCCACTGAGCCACATCCCCCAGCCCTATTTTTGTATTTTATTTAGAGACAGGGTCTCACTGAGTTGCTTAAGGCCTCACTAAGTTGCTGAGGCTGGCTTTGACCTCGAGATCCTCCTGACTCAGCCTCCCAAGTTGCTTGGATTACAGGCGTGCGCCACCGCGCCCGGCTGAATGCAGGCTATTTGACCAAACCTCAGAAGCCCTTCTCTAGCAGACAGGATGTAGCTGCCCTTGGCCAGCATAGTCCCCATTCCCTCAATGGAGTACAGTGAGAAGCCCTCCATGTCCTGCTTGGCCGGAGGGAAGGAGGCCAAAAGGGCCCTGCTTCCTCCCTCCAGGGGACAGGGAGGGCAGCTGTGTCATCCTTTAAAGAAGGACAGCAACAAAGGAACACCATGACCCTGAGCTGCGCCTTGGTTCCCAGGACCCGAGGCAAGTCAAGGGATGATGACAGCCGCCCTGGGATCATGTGGACGTGGGTATTATCTTGAAGGACACTGCCTGTTCTCAAGAATGCTGGGCGCTAAGACAAGTCAATGCCAGCTGTAGAAAACCGCTCACCTGCACGGGTGCGGGAAACAGCCCCTCCTTGGAATGCGGGCCATACAAGGAACAGAGCCAGCTAAGCCAGCTAATGCCCACGATGGCATCACTTCGGCAATCACTTCCTTGTGGTGATGGCAGAGTCGAGGACACTGTGGAGAAGGCACATTAGCCAGCTGCCACTGGATAAGGTGCCAGGAGGGATGGAGACATTACTTTCTTGGAGCAGTGTCCTTAAGAGTAGAGGCACTGCTTTGCAAGACACCACGAGGGACAGAGCCTGTCACCACGGAATCTTCCCTGTAAGCTTTTCCAAAAAATCATATACTTGTATGTATATAATTATACTTGTATGTGTAAATTATGTGTATATGTTTGTCTACCACATGCACACACTTTTTTTTTTTGAGACAGGATTTAGCTAAATGACTCAGACTGGCTTCAGACTTAACCCTCTCACCTCAGTGTTTAGAGTAGCTAGAATTCCAGGTGTGCACCACCATGCCTGGCTTAAATCATATGCCTGGCACACCATCTCCAGGCACTTTCTTTGGTCACTTGGCAACCTACTCCACTGCCCTGCACACCTGGACTGTGTACCTGCCAGCAGCCCAGTCCACTAGGTTCACTCCCTTACCCGCCAAAAGACAAAGATCAGAGTCTGACACATCCAGCTATTCCCAGATGTCCCCACTGCTCCTCTGGTGGTTGCTGTCGATGGTCCTCACAGACCAGGTGGGTGATGTGCATTCAGAAACATGGTACAAGTGGGGCGGGTTGCTGAGGAGTCTGCGAAAGGTCAAGACTTAAGCCAAATCCCCCTAGGCTTCATCTGCCACAGCTGAGGACCCGACCTTTCCAAGAGTCTGCAGAGGTCATTGCACCCACCTGGCTAAACCACCTCCAGGGCCTCTCCTTTTGTGAAGTTTAGAGCCAGGACCAGCTTGTTCACCTGGCACCCTGATGTCAAGGACAGGACTAAGCACTCAGTGGGTGCTCAGTGTGTGTGGAAGGGGACAAGGACCCATCAGTGAAGAAGCTAGGACTGTAGCCCTGTGGGTCTTTGAGTGACCCTCTGAGGCTGGTCTCTCCCTTCTTTACTCTGGGAAGGATCAGCTAATCACTGAAAGAAGGAACAGGGTCCTAATGGCTTCAAGTTCATCTTCATTTTATCCTCTCAGCAGCCACCTGAGGTCAGATGTAGTACATCTACATTGCTAAAACTGAGGCTGTGAGAAGCCAAGTAACCAATTCAGGGTCACATCAGCAATGTGCAGCAGAACCAAATCAAACCCAGATCTGCTGTCTCCAAGCCTGACTGTTCCCGTGCTACATGCCCTTGAATTAAGAAGCCTCAAGGAACTGGACACAGTGGCACATGCCTAAAATCACTTCAGCTCAGAAGCCTAATGCAGAAGGATTGCAAGTTCAAAGCCAACCTCAGCAATTGAGTGGGGTTCTAAGCAACTGAGACCCCATCTCTAATAAAACATAAAGTTGAGCCGGGTGCGGTGGCGCACGCCTGTAATCCCAGCACTTGGGAGGCTGAGGCAGGAAGATCCCGAGTTCAAAGCCAGCCTCAGCAACTTAGCGAGGCCCTAAGCAACTCAGTGAGACCCTGTCTCTAAATAAAATACAAAATAGGGCTGGGGATGTGGCTCAGTGGTCGAGTGCCCCTGGGTTCAATCCCTAGTGCCAAAAAATAAATAAATAAATAAATAAAAATTAAATAAAATATAAAGTTGGGCTGGGGATATAGCTCAGTTGGTAGAGTGCTTGCCTTGCAAGCATAAGGCCCTGAGTTCAATCCCCAGCACGGCAAAAAAAAAAAGAAAAAAAAGTTGTCTCAGTGGTTGAGTGCCCTGGGTTCAATCCCCGGTACCAAAACAAAAGCATTTTTTAGTTGTTGATAGACCTTTATTTTATTTATTTATTTATATGTGGTGCTGAGGATCAAGTCCAGTGCCTTGCACATGCTAGGCAAGTGCTCTACCACTGAGCCACAGCCCCAGCCCAAGATTGTGTTTTGCTTACTCTGTGCCACTGTTCTAAATTTCTTTCCCACAAGATAAAAGGTGCTGCTTTATTTTTTAATACGTTTTTATTTTTAACTGACATGGTAATTACACATTTATGGAGTACAGTGTGGTTTTCAGTACAAGTATGCAATGTGTAAGGATCAAATCAGGGTAACTGGCGTATCTGTCAGTGCAGACGAGTATCATTTCTTTGTTGGAAACACTCAGAATCCTCTCAGTTGTTGTCAGCCAGCATTGTCCTATTGTGCAGCAGAATATCGGGCATCATTCCTCCTATTCAACTGTACCCACTAACCATCCTCTCTCCATCCCTCCCTCCCTCACACCCTTGTTCCCAAGGCTACATGAATACATTAAGTCTCACATCAATGAGAAACCTCTATTATTTCCATTCTCAGATAAGAAAATGGAAGTACACCAAGCGCCTCGGGAGGCTGAGTCAGGAGGATCTCGAGTTCAAAGACAGCCTCAGCAACTTAGCGAGGCCCTAAGCAACTCAGTGAGACCCTGTCTCTAAATAAACTACAAAATAGGGCTGGGGATGTGGCTCAGTGGCCGAGTGTCCCTGAGTTCAATCCCCAGTTTCAAAAAAAAAAGGAAGTACAAAGACTACATAATAAGGGGCTGGAGGTGTAGCTCAGGGGTACAGCACTTGCCTAGAAGCGTGGAGACCAACTCGGACTGCCCCCAAAGTCTGAACCATTCACAATATTCACAAGTCCCTTTCTTTGGGATAGGTTTTCCTGGCTTCCCTCCCTGTCTCATTTTGGTTTCATGTGGACATACCCAACAACTGTGCTAGTGAAGATCATATATATTTCTTGCAATCTTATAAGACAATAGTTACAAAAACTGAGTCCCAGAGAGTGTAAGTTCCGAGTTGAGCAGCGGATTTGGATTCTTTCTACCATGTAGATGTAACTATTCCGCTGTCGGGATCTTCTTCAAGAGTTTCTCTTTCCAACCCCAGGCTGGGCTGGAAGAGACTGCAAGGCGAATGAGCTGGGGTCTGAGGCTTTGGGACCACCGAGCTTGGGGTGTGATCCCCAGCAGTCTCACCCCAATCCCATTCTCCCCCATGAGCCTAATCCACCCGCCGCTCCTTCTGGTTAGGGCTACCTGGCCCTGTTGTCCTCCCAACTGACGACCTCTACATCCCGGCCGCAGGTGAAGCCCCGCCGCGGTCTGCCGGGGCACCCCGCCACCTCTTCTGCCCTGCACTCTAACCCTGAGTGTGCTTATGCAGAGACATCCACCCCGGACGGGGACCCGAGGTTCTGCCTGAGCGCGAGGCTAAGCCGCTCTCATCACCAGCGGCCCCTCGGTACGCGCTTCCCGTACTCGCGAGACAGACTCCGTCCCAGCGCTCTAGGACAGCCCCAGACCCGCCAGGGTCTGCACGTCCGGGCCCCGGCCCGCGCCGGCGCAGACAGCGGAGGGCGTGGTCAGAGCACAGGGGCGTGGCTCGGCGGCGCCCCTAGTGGCCGGTGCGTTTTGCGCCCTCGCTCTGGCTTGTGGGTTCGCTGGCGGCGTGAGGCCCCTTCCCAGGTAAGATCCGGGTAGAACGTCGGCGCGAAGCCGGGGGCACCGAGGCCAGCAGAGCCGGGGAAGCGGGAGTGACCCTGGGCGCGGTAGGCCTGGCCCGCCCCGCGCGTCCCGCTCCTGCGGGCTCTGGTCTCCCGGGGCCCAGGGTCCCACGAACTGTCCCGGACCCCTTCCCCCCAGCTGCTGACCGCACTCCTCTCTGTATTTTGTTTATTCCCACATGCGGGGCTGAGGCTGGAACCCAGTGCCTCCCACGTGCTAGGCGAGCGCCCTGCCACTCAGCCCCAGCCCCTTCTCTGTCTTTAAGGGAAACGTCTCCATAAAGTTGATCCTGACAAAAACTTCCATGAGCTTTTCTCCAGCCGCTGTTGGTCATTTGCCTTCATGGTAACTCTGCATACAGATATTAAGGAAATAACAAATACCACTTTGTGTGTGTGCGCGCAGTCGCGTGTTTTACTGGGGATTGAACGCACGCCAGGCGACAGTGACACTGCATTGATATTGAACTGCATCCCAGTTCCCCTTATTTTTTAGATTTTATTTTGAGTCAGGGTTTCAGTAAGTTGCCCAGACTGGCCTTGAACTTGCTTTGTGCCTCAGCCCTAGAAGTAGCTGGGATTACAGGCGTGCTCCACAGCACCTTCTTCCCCTGGTCTTACTGCTACAGCAGTCTGACATTGTCTTCACAAGAATTGGAGCAGATTGTGACAAAGTAAGGAAAAACTTCTTTTTTTTTAATGGCCAGGGATTGAACTGAGGACCTTACACGTGCCAAATATGGACTCCACCAATAAGCTGCATCCCAGCCCTTCCAGCAAGTTCTGCTCAGGGCATGAGTGTATGGAAATTATCTGGAGACAAGGAAAGAGCCACCAGAAAAGATTCGAAGGAACAATTCCAGAAATCATGTGGAACTGAGATTTCATTAGCCTGAATAGGAAATCTCATAGTTTATGGGGAATCAGGGAGAGAAAAGGTTTTTCCCTAGTGAGGCAAAGTTAACTTTTTTTTTTTTGGAACCAGGGATTGAACTCAAGGGCACTTGACCACTGAGCCACATCCCCAGCCCTATTTTGTATTTTATTTAGAGACAGGGTCTCACTGAGTTGCTTAGGGCCTCGCTAAGTTGCTGAGGCTGGCTTTGAACTCGCGATCCTCCTGACTCAGCCTCTCAAGTCACTTGGATTACAGGCGTGCGCGACCACGCCCGGCAAGAATCTTTTTTTGGGGGGGGAGTATAACAATACATGACTGTAGGGTGCATTTTGACATATTATGTATACGTGGAGTATAATTAGAATCACATTCTTGTGATTGTGTATGATGTGGAATTTCACTGGTCATGTATTCATATATGAACATGCACCTTCTTTTGGGGAATACTGGGAATTGAACTCAGGCACTCAACCACTGAGCCACATTCCCAGCCCTATTTTGTGCTTTATTTAGAGACAGAGTCTCACTGAGTTGCTTAGTACCTTGCTATTGCTGAGCCTGGCTTTGAACTCACAATCTTCCTGTCTCAGCCTCCTGAGCCGCTGGGATTACAAGCATGCCCTACCATACCCAGCTCATATATGAACATACAAAGATAAAGCGTAAAAAGGTCCAGGGAGTGGGAGTGGTGGTACAAACCTGTAATCCTAGCAACTCAAGAGGCTGAGGCAGGGCTGCATATCTCGCAGGCCAGCCTCAGCAATTTAGTGAGACCCTGTCTCAAAATTTTAAAAGGGCTGGGATGCCGCTCAGTGTTTGAATGCCCCTGTGTTCAATACCTCGCATGTGAGAGGTCCTGGGTTTCATACCCAGCATCATGGGGATAGAGGGAGAGAGACGAAAAAGAAAAGGCACAATCCTCTCTCCTGCCCACATCTCCCATTAACATACAGGGACCAGAAGGACCTGGGAACGTGGGAAAAGTCCAGAAGGGCTTAGCAGGAAAATGGAAAACCGCTACAGGCAGGGACACCATGCAAACATGAGGCACACAAAATATAGCAAACAAGAAAAAACAGAAGGCACCTGCTGACCACACCCCAGGCTCTACACTGCAGGCCCTTCCGTTACAGTCTGGGAAGTGGCCAAGGTCATTCCTGTCCTCCCTTTCAGTTAGGGATGAGCTTGGCAGAGATCCTTGCCCTTCTCTCCTTCTTCCGCCCTCAGCCTGTCTCCTGAACTCACAGTACTGTTGACACCCAGCCTCCTGGGCCTAGTCCCTCTCATCCTCCGTTCCCTTAGTTGTCACATTCCCCTTTACAGTTCTTCAGGCCTGGTCTGCTTCTGCTTTGTTTTACTTTGTCCTTTTGTCTGATGCATCTCGCATTTGGATAATTTTGAAAATGCCTCCAAGGACCTTCTTAGCAGGCACGTCCTGTTTATCATATGGATGGAATCACTCTGTCCAAGAGGTGAGGAAAGGCCTGTCTGATGAGGACGCCAGGCCAGGGGTAGCAAAGGCTCTGCAACCAGAGCCTTGGAGAACACCTGGTCCCACCTGTGCAGGGAGGCAGAGGTCTCCTTGGGGGCTTTTTGGTTATCTGATACAAATGCTGAGGTCCCTTTGGGATGGGGAGTGTGTTTCATGCGAAATCCAAGGAGGTCTGGTAGACCTAGACTAGACCTAGTGCACAATGACATTTCCTTTTTTATTGCTACTGGGAATTGAACCCAGGGGTGCTTAACCACTGAGCCACATGCCCAGCCTTTTTCTTTTTTTCTTTTTTTTTTTCTTTTTTGTGGTGCTGGGGATTGAACCCAGGGCCTTGTGCTTGACAGGCAAGCACTCTACCAACTGAGCTATATCCCCAGCTCCCTATGTTTTTTCTTTTCTTTTTTCTTTTTTTTATCCCCAGTCTTTTTTATTTATTTATTTATTTTAATTTTTTTGGAACCAGGGATTGAACTCGGACACTCGGCCACTGAGCCACATCCCCAGCCCTATTTTGTATTTCAGAGGCAGGGTCTCACTGAGTTGCTTAGGGCCTCGCTAAGTTGCTGAGGCTGGCTTTGAACTCGTGATTCTCCTGACTCAGCCTCCCAAGTCGCTTGGATTACAGGCCTGCATCACCACGCCCGGCTGCCTTTTTTATTTTGAGACAAGGTCTCACTAAGTTGCTGGCTTTGAACCCAGGACCCTCCTGCCTCAGCCTCCTGAGTCACTGGGATCATAGGCATGGGCCACCACGCCCAGCATAGCACAATGACATTTCTAAGAGTTTGGAGCATGTCCTTTTTACTTATTTTTTCTTTCAGTGCTTGAGATCAAACCTAAGACCTTGCACATGCTAGGCAAGTGCCCTACCAGCCCAGCTGTGTCTTTTAAGGGGGGTGTGGGGGGATGGACCATAAGTGGATTTGGTTCAGCTGAGGGTCAAGAAATCTAAATTCTAGACGCACTTCTTTTATGTCTTCACTGAGGGATGCTGGGCCAGGCCCAGCTCCTGGGGCCTCAGTTTCCGCTGCTGCGCTACGAGCCCTCTGGAGGAGCCAAGGGGTGAAGGTGCTGCCTTTAGGATGGGTGTTGCTGTCCCCACGTGGCCCCGTTGCATCACCCAACTGGTTCCTTAGGGGCAGTGTAGGCCCCCCAAAGGACTGTCAGGGTCTAAACTGGAAGCTATGATTCCAAATATCCATTTACCAGTTTGTGAGATGGGAGAGAGAGGAGGCCACCAGTCCCCCTGGTGCTTGGTGGCACCTGCAGAGCCCTGGTGGGAGTGCTGGGGTGTGAAGTAAGGGCTTCGGCACCAGATTTGGCCATTGTCGCACATGCAAGCTTCCAGCACCGGCCTTCTAGAAAGAACCTTTCTGGGTCCTGACCTCCCATGCACTCAGCCAGGAGAACTTCTCAGCGGCCCCCACAGTGAAGAGCTCCTGAGATCCACAGCCCAGACCCTTCCTGTTTCCTGGAGGTGGAATTGAGCAGCAGGTCTGGGTTTGGCCCTGGAGTCTAGCCCAGGCCTCCCGGGGGGCATCTCCACTCAGACCCAGGTTCCTCCTCTCTGTGAGCCCCCAGGCTCAGCCTTGAGAGGGTTCTGCCATTTATAAATGATGATCCCACCTCCAGACCAAGTCCCCTGCCTGGAGTGTCCTGTCCAACTCATCCACCAGCTCATCCTTCCAGGCCAATTAAAGTCCCACCTCCTCTCGGAAGCCACCCTCAGCTTGTGACTGTCTCCTGACGCAGGTTCAAGGCACAGTCACACAGCTTTTCAAGCTCTGATCAGCATCACGGCTATTTATAGATGTGCTTCACTCCTGTAGGGAGCTTCCTACCTCAGCCCAGCAGCGGCTCTACAGTGAGCTGTGAAGCTGGAGGGGCCTGGGAGGACGCGGGCTCTGCTTCGGGCAGTGCGTGTGCCTGCTTGTGCGCTTTCCTCACACGTCTCCTTTATAACGTGCATCAGTGTTGTCAGGTTTTAAGTAGAAGACGATGACTATGTGAAAGAACAAATCCTTTCTTTCTTTGTTTTTTGCTATTGTTTTTTTGGTACTGGAAATTGAACCCAGCAGTGCTTTAAAATGGAGCTACATCCCCAGCCCTTTTTATTTTATTTTGAGACAAGGTCTTGCTAAATTGCCCAGGCTGGCCTTGAATTTGTAATCCCCCTGCCTCAGCTTCCTGAGTTGCTGGGATTACGGGCCTGTACCACCACACTAGGCAAAAAATAACAAATCCTTTAATGCATAAAGAAGAACAATTCTTTCTACATGAAGTCTCACAATTTCTTTTCTTTCTTTTTTTCTTTTTTGGCACTGGGGATTGAACCCAGGGGCACTTAACCACTGAGCCACATCCCCAGCCCTATTTTTTGTATTTTGTTTAGGCTGAGTTGCTTAGGGCTTTGCTAAATTGCTAAGGCTGGCTTTGAACTCACAATCCTGCCTCAGCCTTCCGAGTCACTGGGATTTTGGGCGTGTGCTACCACACCTGGCTCATACAATTCTTAAATCTATTCCTTGGTATTTTGTGGTTTGTGTTACCACATTAATGGTTAAAAAGAGTAAGATAGCGGCTGGGGTTGTAGCTCAGTAGTAGAGCACTGGCCTAGCACATTTGAGGCACTGGTTTCAATCCTCAGTACTGCATAAAAATAAATAAAGGTATTGTGTCAATCTACAACAACAACAACAAAAGAGGTAGGTCTCTTGTACCCAAATAGATCTACAGCCTTTAAAAACAAGCAAACATGCCGGGCACGGTGGCGCACACCTGTAATCCAAGCGACTTGGGAGGTTGAGTCAGGAGGATCGCGAGTTCAAAGCCAGCCTCTGCAATTTAGCGAGGCCCTAAGCAACTCAGTGAGACCCTGTCTCTAAATAAATACAAAATAGGGCTGGGGATGTGGCTCAGTGGCCGAGTGTCCCTGAGTTCAATCCCCGGTTCCAAAAAAAATAAAATAAAATAAAAAATAAAAACAAGCAAACAAAAATGAACAACCCAAGTTGCAAAACAATTATCTGCAGTATATATAATGCCTTTTATAAAACAAAAATCCTCTGGGTACATCAGGGCATTGCAATCCCAGCAACTCAGGAGGCTGAGACAGGAGTGTGATGGGCTGACAGATTTGGCTCCATAGAAATGTTACAGGCTGGGCCGGGCGTGGTGGTGCACGACTATAATCCAAGCAACTCAGGAGGCTGAGGCAGGAGGATCAGGAGCTCAAAGCCAGCCTCAGCAATTTAGCGAGGCCCTAAGCAACTCAGTGAGACCCTGTCTCTAAGTAAAATACAAAATAGGGCTGGGGATGTGGTTCAGTGGCCAAGTGCCCCTGAGTTCAATCCCTGGTTCAAAAAAAAAAAGAAAGAAATGTTACAGGCTAGGCTATATGGGCAATGACTAAACAGACTCCATTTTGCTCTGAGATTCCATGTTATGTAGGAAATGAGCTTCTCCCATGGGAACACCCCGCCTCTGTACCCATCATCGGTTACTTAGCATATGTTTAGCAATACAAAATGACAATTCTTATGTGATGAAAAATTGTTCCCTTTTGATTCCTATTTCTTCTAAACAATGCACCATGTAGCTGGGCGTGGTGGCGCACGCCTATAATCCAAGCGACTTGGGAGGCTGAGTCAGGAGGATCGAGAGTTCAAAGCCAGCCTCAGCAACTTAGCCAGGCCCTAAGCAACTCAGTGAGACCCTGTCTCTAAATAAAATACAAAATAGGGCTGGGGATGTGGCTCAGTGGCCAAGTGTCCCTGAGTTCAATCCCTGGTTCCAAAAAAAAA